>JAJIYU010005252.1:0-22676 GCA_030144865.1 Tinospora cordifolia
TCAACCTTTGCTAGTTTGTAAGCACTAATAATAGTTTGGTGGTCTAGGGATACATAAGATGTAGTTGTTTCCATATTTCTTAAAAACATGTAATAGTTTCTAAGGTACTTTGTGTTGTGAAACGCCTAAGATGCCCTTTTGGCTAAAGTGGCTGAAGAACACACTATTGACCTTAAGCTTTGTCCTGTCGTAAGAAAAGTATAGATACTAGCTACTTGTTATTGAAGAAGTTTTCTAAAGGCTTACACTTGGAGTTTTTTGATATGCCTGATCCAGTTATGTGGCAAGTATAGAGCATATTAATCACCATGTATCACTCTATATACTAATTAAACCTACTAATGTGAAAGAATGCTAGTCGTCAAGTCTAGTGAACTTAGAGGAGATGGAGTTTGTGTATCAATTCAGGTGTTCCACAAAGGACAATATAGAACTAACAGAATATTGAGAGAAATAAACGCTCTAACAATGAAAAAACAACCAAAAACAGTTAAGGCATGGACAATTTATTTCATGACTGTAGCAAGTAAACATGAAGTAAACTGGAACATGAACTCAATTTGATACCGTGAGAGTGGTGTTCTCCCTAAGAGCTGTCAGAATTATCTTCATATGTCACAAGGACACAATAGATACGACACACAATTCTTTTAATAAAATGGGGCTAATGAATTTGAACTACTCAGCATTTATTTGTTCCGAGTTGAACCGATCCATATCCGAGTTGAACGGCTCCTATAGTCAGCGCATGCAATTACTCTGTCTTTGCCTCTAACATTTTGTTGCTTCTTGCTACGGAAGTCTTCTCTGCTTCTCCGCAGACGAAACCTAGAAAATAAAAAAAACTTTGGCTCGCATTTTCAGTCTCTCCGTCTTTCTTAGTCTCTGAACTTCAGAACTCGAAATTTGCCATTAATGGCGGGTCTGGAGAATGGCAATGGAACGACTCTCCGATACGCCTGCGGAAACGTGCTTTCCTTCTTCATCCTTATACTGATCGGAGTTCTCGCCTTCTCGATCCGCCTTTTCTCCGTGAGTCTCGTTTTTCGTTTGCTCTGTCTTTCCAAATTACCAGATCTGAGGTTTTAGGTTTTTTTGTTTCGAAAATTTGCGCAGTGACGCGGTTATGGTTGATGAACTGGTGGTGATTTGATCTTGTAGTTGGCGTAGTTTGATTGCTTCCTTATTCATTTTCGATTTGATTTTCAGGTTATTAAGTATGAGAGTGTCATTCACGAATTCGATCCTTATTTCAATTACAGAGTTACTCAGGTTCGTTATTTCTTATTGTTGTTAGATTTTCGTGTGGACCGTATGTACCATCCCTCGGCGTTTAGTTTGTCATGTTATTTCTTTCCAGAGTGACTGGTCGTATATGTTTTAATCAAACAAAGGAATGTAGATGAAGATTGGGTCGAGATTGAGCTTTTCTTCGTTTCTAACACTCTAACTTAATCGGTCTCTTCGGTTATTGTTGTTCTTTCATTTGGAAAACTAGCTGGTTTATTTCATTTATAGCTGAGTAAATAAAACGTGCAAAAGTCACGATCATCTTTTTTCTTTATTACTAGATATATTCAGCTATGACTAAAGTATTCTGACCTGGCGTGTAGTTGGGAAAGGCCTTAGTTGAGTCATTAAAAGTAAAAATAATCATATAATATGATTTGTAGCAAAACATATTACGCGGGTAGATTATCGTAAGGGATTTGTTATAGCGTATGTTAAATTGTTATGATAGTATTGACAACATGGTAAAATATGAAATTCAGTCAAACATATCCTGTAATATGAATGAAAATGTAGGATTTTGTGCAGTTTTCCAAATTCAACTGGATTAAAGCTTATTGAGCACTTATATCTTCTCACTTGTGAGCATTTGTTTATTTGGTGAATCAAGAACACGAGTACTTGTAACTTAAGTGTCACATTTTTTTTTCTTAGTTTTGTGCAAGTTCTCACTTCATTCTCTTTCTTTCACTATTTATTTTAATTGGACCATAATTTGCATAAGTGAATGTTAACCACTAGGAATCCGAAATCAAAATCTTCACTGTAATTTACTCATACCTTCTGTTGGGAATGCACAACATTAGTGCATTTCTGAAATTGGCCATAGAAGGTTTACTGCTTGGTATATTGGGAATTTTGCACCAAAAAGAGGATGTGGTTGGCCATGCCTTGGTTTTTTTACCAGAATCTTTTCTGATTCTAATATTTGATTGATGAGCGTCTACTAGTAATATTTAATTTGGTCATTTTATTTATTTTTGATGTATAACTACTTAACATCATATTTGTTGATGCCAGTTCCTCACAAAGAATGGAATATATGACTTTTGGAACTGGTTTGACGACCGGACATGGTAATGGTGATTGTACACATACTGGAAGATGAACTTTTTTTTTTCCTCCATTTTGGCAGTTCTTAATTTTAAGATCATTTTAAGGAAAGCTTTGACTCTGCAAATCCAGGTATCCCCTTGGCCGTGTAATTGGTGGAACGGTGTATCCTGGATTGACATTAACTGCTGGTTCACTGTGGTGGTTAGTATGATATTTCAATTATATTATGGTCTGCCAAAGAGCTTTGCAATGCATTGGTTTATGTATGTCAATTGGTGATTGATGTGAAAATGGTAGTGTTCTGTTTTTAATTGACTTCTGAGATATCATAATATTGCTAGAATCTGTCCTATTGCAGGATATTAAATTCTTTAAATATTCCTTTATCTGTGGAAACTGTTTGTGTATTTACTGCACCAATTTTCTCGGCTAATGCGGCTTGGGCAACATACCTTCTAACCAAGGTTGGCTTTCTACTCCATCTCTGCTTCTCCTGTAGCTAAATGTGTGAGTGCATATTTATGGTCTATCCCAAAAAAATAATATGCATTTTTTCTGTTCTTGTAGGAAGTTAAGGGTACTGGAGCTGGATTGACTGCAGCGGTTCTTTTAGCCATGGTAATCTTTTCCCGCTTTCAGTTTTGTTTACTTAGGAGGATAAATTGTGTGGGTTTTAAGGAGCATTTGTAAACTGTAACCATGACTTGCAAGTTGCAACAGCGGTGTTGCAGTTGCATCTGTGATTTGTGTTCCTTTTGAAGACTAGCTCTGAACCATTAGTAAATTCAGGAGCATTTATCCTGCGTCTACTTGTGACTGTTGGTTAGTGATTTCAATTCTTCCTATTTATTCAAGAGTGAAGTCCACTATTAAAGCATAATGAATTTGAGATTGTGTATACAATGTCTCTTATTGGTTATGTTTCCTTTCTATTCTAGGAGATTTTATTGTGCTTAATAACAGTGTTACTGTGTAGAGTTTGTCAATTTGAGTTGGTCTTTGGACCTGGTGATCTGACATATCCCATTTGCTTTCTTAATGACCTCGACCTTGGTTATGTGCACCTTGACTAGTCTCTTTAGGAATCACGGTCCCAGCTGCAAGAATGATGCCGTCAGGAAAATCCAAAGGCTTGAAATTTATGGCCTATGTACAAGCTGGAGCATTGACCCATCAAGCAACTTGATTGGGTTGCCATATGCAATTACCTTCTTCCATCCATGTCTTCTTTGACAAAATAACCCTTTTTGATTAAAGGGTTCTTGTTATATAATCTAACCATGTAGATGTTGTGATTTGTTTCTTTATAGATGTATCATGATGCTTATGAAGTTTGGCTTTAAAAGATCATTTTAGATCTCTCTGCAATTAATTTTTCCATTATGAGGACTTCAAACTGCATGTGTCCCATTTATATTCTCCTTGTAGGTACCATCCTATATCTCTAGGTCTGTAGCTGGTAGCTATGATAATGAAGCTGTGGCAATTTTTGCTTTGATCTTCACTTTCTACCTTTATATAAAGGTGAGGTCCATTTGACTTCTACCATTAATGGTACCAAATGCAAGAGTTGACTATTTTTTTTCTTTCCTCATTAAATGTAATTATTTCTCTCTACAATTTGTTATATGACAGTGACTAAATTTCAAATGCAGACTTTGAACACTGGATCTCTATTTTATGCCACTTTAAATGCTCTTGCTTATTTTTATATGGTAAGCCTAGTGTCATGAAATCTCATTCTTCTTATTTCACATTTCTTGAATTTATAAATGTCAATGGATGGTTTCCTTCTTCAGGTGTGCTCTTGGGGAGGTTACACCTTTATTATCAATCTTATTCCCATGCATGTTCTCCTGTGCATTGTAACTGGGCGCTACTCTTCTCGGTTGTACATTGCTTATGCTCCTCTTGTAAGTTACAATGATTGTTTTTCAAGCTTCAATGATAATTAATAACCCACATATTTTTCAGTGTTGTAATATGAGATTGATTTGGTTTTCCTTGAGTTTTTGAACTCATGTTTGGTTACAAACTTTGCAAAGACTTTTATCAGTATTGGAACATAACTTCGTTTATTGTTTGATTTCGTCCAAAAATGTGTTTGTAAATATGGGGCAACCAAATGTTGATTTCTTCTTTTATTGTATCCACTAGTTTTAAATATGAAAAAATTGCAATCAGATTTTCGAATTTTAGAAGGCTGTGAAGAATAAAAGAGAGTATATGCTGTGGATAAACATCCAAGAACGAACCACAATGGTTTGAAAGGAGAAGATTTCTTGATATGTCAGGACCTCTTTCTTACTCCAAAGGGTGGCCTTACTAACACAATAACCTAATGGGCCATTTTTCACCAACAGACTTGTTAAGGTACTTTTAAGTCTAATACATCCATCAGTTCACATAAATTCCAATCGAAATAGTAATTATAATCATATTCCACAAAATTAACTGTACAAGTGATAGTATAATTATTCTGTTAAGTTTGTATACAATTATACATATCTTAATCCGAAATGAAATTGTAGGTTGATAAACAAAAGATGAGCTATATCACAATGGAAGACAATGCATTGAAAAGCTTAGTCAAATGTCGGCTTATCATTGTAGCTTTTTCTTTATCTTTACCGGAAGGTCTTGAAATAAGAAAAGATCGAATGAGCCTAGAATGACATGGCTCAGTGAGTTTGCTCCTATAATACAAGTATAAATCAAAAGCTGTGTATGCATGATATGCAAAGATGATAGTAAAATGACTACAATGAAGTATATCATCTCTTCAAGAAATCAGACATGCATTCTATCATCAACAGCATATCCATATATCCACCAAATCACAAATAGAACATGCACATGCATTGCTAAAATCTAGCTCAACAGACTTAGATTTTATTTTATTTTATTATTTTTTTGAGAAGAAACTATAGTATCGATAATACTTTAAAGATCTGCCAAATGAGCTATCTGGAGCTCAATAGACTTATGTGATCTTGCAAATTTGGAGAACATTTCGACAGATCCAATGAAGCCTTGGAAGTTTGGAACTAATATTTGCTCATAGATCTAAGGCACCTTGAAAATCTAGAGTAACCATTCAACAGACCTACCTAGTGCAACCTCAAAAATTTGGAATCTATGAGTCTATGCACAACCTCGAAAACTCGATATCAAATCGTGTAGGTTTCATAATTTCGAAGTACATAATAAAACCATTTGAAATCTCATGTTTTCCATGCCATTCAATAAAAATTATGTATGCACATAAAAATATCATTAATGTAGGAACATACCGAGTACAGCCAAAAAACTATTCACCAATATACGCTAACCCAGGGTTCAAAAATCTATACAATCAATCAAGCAATCCTTTTGTGTACATAGTTGCAAGTCATATATTATAACCATATCCCCAAATTTTAGATATGTCAATACCTTGTTTTCCAACGAACTCATGTTGAAGCATCTATGACCAAGTCAGCACTCTAATTCATGGGTCAACTATCCATTTTGGCCCGTTTCTTGGTTGTCCTCAAACTATTTAAGACTCTTAACATTTAGCATACATTTTACAATTTTTTATCATTTTATTTACAATAACACTAATTATACGAACCCAATGGAAATTTACGTCAAGAAATGGTGAAATGCCTTAGAGTTGTTCGTACAAGTGATTGATTTAAACCCAGAATATACCAAATTTCCAGCCACCAGTATCAATAATAAATTCGAATCAATTTCATCCTTAGAAATGGTATAATTCATCAATTAAGCATAATCTAAGTCTTAAGATTACCATTGAGCCAAAACACATTACCATATGTCCAATAGAACTTTCTGTGAAAAGAAACATTTCAGTTACAATCTTGGCATTTTGAAAAAGCATGAATTGTAAATTTGAATGGTCAAGGTCTATATCATCCTAACATGATTCACATATGGAAAATTCACCAAAATCCAACGATTAATCATAAAGATATTATTTTGTAAAGACAAACATCCTAAGTTGCTACTTTACAAAGTCTTGAGCACATCAGTCACAAACAAAAGTCTGTAACATACAGTAGAAATTATAAATTGTAATTCCACCGCAAAGATTATACATTGAAGAGTCTTGAGTTACCTGACCAAATCTTAGTAAGATCTAACGGTTGGTCTTCAAGATCAAGTCCTTTGATGAAAATGACTCTTTTTTGAAAATCAATCTGCACAGTTTCAAATATGAGGTTTTAACTCTCAGGACAATCATCTTATCAAGACCTCCACCATTCAAAAAAAGGGATCTGAGTGATGATTAACATACCTAAAATTTAGTTGCATCCAACGGTAGTATTGTTCTTGGTCTAACTCCTCTCCTTTCTTCTCTTTCTTTTCTCTCTAGCTTTTATTTTTCTCCTAGCTTTCTTGTGCTTCAGTTACAGGGAATTTAGGGGAGGGAAAGAGAATTAATGTGCTGGAATTGAAGAAAGAAATGAGAGAATGAGGGAAGTCTTTCTTTGGTTTGGTTGAAGAAGATTGCTGCTTCAATCATGATTCTCACAAGTGTTAACACTAACTTGCCACTTAATCTTTAATTTAAACACCTAATTCTTTTTACTCTAGATGTTTACACCCTATTGACAACACACCATATTTGTATTTAAGTGGAGAAGTAAACACATCACTTAGTTAACCATCTTCTTCTTCTTTCTCTTTGTTCATTTCCATACATATTGCACACATATGTAATAATTTTCCTTCACATAACATACAAAATATATGTTAATTATCATCAATAATATCCATTAATAATATAAAAATGATGATTTCATTTTAGGGAACACGTCAACATATGTACAAAATCTGTATATACAGTGCATCAAAAGTTGAGTTCGTCACAAATATCTGATGGAAACTGATAAATGAAACATGTTGAATGCATAAAAAACATGTTGAATAGGTTCTCCGAGAAACAGAAGGGAAATTCGTGAAACAAGCTTGATATGGATGAAAAAAAACAGTTCAAATTGTGACAAATTGAGAATCAAAAGTACAATTTAGACACATTGTTACAACTGCCAATCATTCAACTTAAAAATTAACAAATTCACGAATCTCTTTTTTTGATAAAAAAAAATTGCAGTTTTTCAAAATTTCTTCACATTAATTGGACTTCGTTAGTGAATTTTGATTTTTTAAGTGAGGTAAGTTTAGGAAGAAGTCAATTTTTGGCTCTCAAGTGGCATGTTAACAATATCATAAATGAGAAGGGAGATCGAAAACATCATGGACGAAGATAATCTGAAAAGATATAATTACTAATTGATTGCAATAAAGTTGTGATTTGGCCCTTGATTGAGTACCGTGGAAGGAAGTGGAGTTGATGCTTACTTGTGATGGCAAAGGAAGAAGGAGATCTAAGATACCATGGATAAAGATAATTTAACAAAGATATAACTAATTCTAATGAATTATTTATTTACCTGTTGATGGAATGATGTATAGGATGAGAATTAATATAATTCTTTGTGTAATTGAGGTGATTAAGGCTTTTTTGATCTTAGTTGAGTTAGAAGAATTTGTTTGGGTGGTTAGCACTCTAGTATGGCACTAATTTTGATTTGAGAATATCATTGCTGATTAAATCTTTGATTCTATGGCAATGCAGGTTGTCCTTGGGACATTGCTAGCAGCATTGGTTCCTGTTGTTGGATTTAATGCCGTGATGACATCTGAACATTTTGCATCATTTTTGGTGAGCTCTTGAATGATTTAATATAATTCAGTCTTACTCTTCTCTGTATGTGGTGAATTGATCCTGAATATAGATATTACATGTTGTAGAATTTTCTGTTCCTAAACCTAGATCAGGGGTGATCTTTCTGAAACTTATCATTTCTTTTCCCTTGACTGACACAGTTTCTTAAATATAATCTTCACAAATATGGTGAAAACCAAATAATGAGGATAGATTTGGTGGCTTATAGGATAGGAACTTCCAAAATCCTGGTGAGGAGAAGAGGCTTGAAAGGAATGATTTCTACCCAGCACTTCTCTATTTGAAAACAAAATCATAGTCTGGTTCCCTTTATGGATCAGGGATCTGTTTTTTTATGTTTGACCTTTTTAAAACCCATATCCCCCAAGCATTTGTGGATAAAGCTCTATTGAGATATGTTATCTTGACTTGGTATGAGTGTAGGATGCGGCTATCTGTCTAGATTCAAGGATACAGGGACTTGGCTATAGTATGTTTCTATTATTTTCTTTCATTCATTGCCTATTTTGTTCTGTAATTTAACTGAGTTTCACTTATTTTAGTCATTTTTTTCATGCTTTCTCTTCTTTCCGATGGATAATCTGCATATTGATGCATTAAAATCTAAAGTGGGCATGGGTCATCAGACTAAATTAAAGAATCTGGGTCAAATTGAGGAATCTGGAATACCTATGCTGTTGAGTATATCAACAAGATAAGTAATCCTTCTCATGGAATCCCTCTTTTTCATCATCTTATTGTCCAAGCATTTGGTAGCTATCACTGATTTTGTGCTGGGTACCATTGTGGTTGTCTTTTTCTTTTTATTTCTTTCCATGTACTTTGCAAAGAATTTGGTTTTCTGTTTTTCCACAGAGTAAGTTTTTCTCAAAGACTGTCTTCCATCCTCCTGCCTTTTCCCTAGTGAGATGGTGGGCAAACATAGGGACCGTCATTTAGTTTGGAACATTTTATACGTGCGAAGAAGGGCAGGGAAGGAGGGGAGTTGTTTTGATCTCAGATTAAATGTGATTCCTTCCAGTATTTGGTGGGTGATTGCTGTTCTTTTTTCCCCCTTTGGAGGTGAAATAAGTAAATTATTATTATTTTTCTTTAATAAGTATTTGGTGATTTTGATTTCATGACCTCAAATCTTGCATAACATGTGTTAAATCATCAAGACAAGTTTTCAAATTCCATATGATTAATATTTTAGACATGTTAGATGAAAGTTTTATTCTTCTTAGTAAGATAGTGGAATGAATGGGAAGACCATTGGGCTATTTTGTGTAATATCCTGTCATTTCAAAGTAGAATAGTATGGAGTTCCAGATCTCTAGAAAAATGTCAAGTTTCAGTTCTGGATGAATTCGTGAGAAGTGATCGAATTTCAATGCGTCTAAATGAATGCTAATATTTAAACATGGTCTTAGAATTTGCTTGCTTTTTTACAAACAATTGGACAAGTTATAAGGTGGACACCCATCTAGTATTTTGCCAGCCAGAGTTGTGGAAGGTCTAACCACAGTTTTATTCAGGTAGTTGGGGGTATCATTGCTGATTTGGATTCCATCTTACTGTATTTTACTAGAAGCTGTTTTCTTCATTGGATGCATTTGTATTGTGATATAGACCTCTCTTTCGTTTGTTTATTTTGCATGTCATGTTCTCAGGTATTTATTATTATCCATGTGGTGGCACTTGTGTATTACATCAAAGGAATTCTCTCTCCAAAAATGTTTAAAGTGGCTGTTACTCTCGTTGTTTCTGTTGGCATGTAAGTTCTCACTTTCTATTCCTTCTAATAGTTTGACCTATGCTTTCTTTCAAGGTAAAAGGGATTCTAAATTTGAATTCGTAGAACCATCTTTGTGATGCATATTAATATTTGCGTGGGCTATCATTTCTTTTTTCAGGGTCATCTGCATTGCTGTGATGGCAGTACTTGTAGCTTTGGTGGCGTCAAGCCCAACAAAGGGTTGGAGTGGCCGCAGTTTGAGTCTTCTTGATCCGTGAGTACTAGCTGTTAGCGTGTTACAATTCATGTCTTTGTTTTTAGATGTTGAATAACATGTTTATGTAGAATATGCATGTGGTAATTTAGAGTAGCTAGGGTTTATGTATTAAGCAAAAACTATGACGGCTAACTTATAATATTAGCATAGAACTCTTGACGAGGTTGTGCACCACTGTAAATATTAGCATAGAACTCTTGAGTTTAATTTAGATCTAACCACATGCCAACTGAATCGAAAACTTGAAAGTTGTAAGGTAAGCGTAGGTTTAAGATTTTGCAGTGAAGTTTTTGGGGGAAAAAAGGACCATATTTAGTTAATGATTTATTTTTGTATATTCTTAGGATATTGCCTGTCTTTGACATATGAAATCTTGATGTATATGATGGTTGCTTTAGTTACTTTCTTAAGCTGGCTAACTGAAACTTAAAAAAAAAAAAAAAAAAAAATCTTCCAGGACTTACGCCAGCAAGTATATACCCATCATTGCTAGTGTCAGTGAGCATCAGCCACCTACATGGCCTTCTTATTTCATGGACATCAATGTTTTGGCCTTCTTAGTCCCAGCTGGTATAATTGTAAGCATTGATCTCTGTTGACTGTATGTTTATTCTCAAAGATCTTGTTTGATTCTTAAAGATTTTTTTTCTGATGTTCCTCTCTATTTTTTTGGGCAGTCTTGCTTTTTACCCCTTTCAGATGCTAGCTCCTTCGTGGTCCTTTACATAGTGACATCTGTATATTTTTCTGGAGTCATGGTAAGAAGATCCTTGATATGTCCAGGCTTCCGTTTTTCTATATTTATTTTCTTCTCTTGCCATTTTTAGTTACTCTTTCCCTTATCTTTATTTCTACCCTTGTCATCCTTACATTGCTCTGAACTGATTCTCCAGGTTCGCCTTATGCTTGTACTGGCCCCAGCAGCATGTATCTTGTCAGGAATTGCTCTTTCAGAAGCTTTTGATGTTTTCACGCGATCAATTAAATTCCAATTGCCAAAAATACTAGAGGATTCTGACCCTGTGGTAATGTTGTTATTTAACCTGCGTTTTATTTATTCATTGTTTTCCCTATTTTTTGCGTACTCATTCTTTTTACTAGTGAGTTAGTCGGGAACGAGAATGAGATCCTTTTTGTGTTATTGATTCTTCAAGGCAGGAGAGACAACTTCAGCAAATGCTGTGATCCAAAGTGACCAAGCAAAAGTTGAGAAACAGTCAGTTGTTGATAGAACTGAAGGTGTTGTTAAAGAAAGACCCTCAAAGAAGAATAGAAAGAAAGAAAAAGAGCCTTTGGAAAAGCCTTCTATTAAGTCTAAAATTGAGAAGAAGCTTCTTGTTCTTCCCTTGGAGTCATCTGTCATTGCAATTTTCCTACTTGTTTTACTAGCTGCCTTCTATGTGGTATGTGAAATCTCTTCTTTGAATGAATAACATGATCTCAATCAACTCTAACTTTGCTTTAGGAACTATTGCTTCAATATTCAATGTCTTTAGGAACTATTATTACTTCAATATTTCATTTTATACAAGGCTTTGTATTTCACTTCTTTTCTGATGGTCAAAAATGAACATGTCTTTCTGATATTTCCATCTCAAAAAATTCTAATAGCTGTTTTAGTTATAAGTATGAAAGGTGAATTTCGAATGTGAAAAAAATGCATCCTACTGTGTCTGTTTCAGTGTGTTTTTCACATAGGATATATATTATGAATATTGGTAGAACATTCTTTTCTTTGTATCCTATTTAGGTATTTCGGTGACTGTCTGTTTTTGTGTTGATCACTTATCATGTCTTTGAACCTTGCAGAGCACTCTTTATATATGTGTGTTAGAAAGAAAACTATTTGAATGTTAAAACCGTTTCTTATATACTTTTGTGGTTTTTCCACATGGATTTTGTATGCGATCAAGTGGTTCTATTTCTGTTGTTTATGCAAGGTGTACTGCACTGTATTTTCTGTGCTGAATCATTGTAAGTGTAATTTTGCAAACGAAACACTTTGTTATTTTCCTTTGTCTTTGTTTTTCCAGTCTCCAATTTCTTTTTTTTTTTTTCCAAATCAAAATCATCTAGAGGCCTTATGCCATCTTCATGCGGTTTGCTGGACGAGTTCTATTCATTGATTCATATGTGAAGTTATAGCTTGCGGAAATGCAGGATTCTATGTGCTTCAGAAGCCATGTTTGTACTATTTTAACATTATCCTTGCTTTCCACAACTTCTGCATCTTCCTATTTGTCACTGATGCTATTAATGGTCTTCTATCTTTATGCAGTGACCAAATAATGCGAGTTATTTTTTACCTTGCAATATTATTATTGGGACTAATGCCCACATATTCATAAACTAGTCTTGTTTTATTTCATCTATCTTGTTTCTGGTTTGTATTTCATCGTCTACATCTGATATATCCAAGTGTGCATTCATCATTTGAATGGACATATAAGTAGCCATGCGTATATTTTCTGATATGTATGCACTCATACCAGTTAAGAGTTCAAACAGGTTTTTGTCAGCTTTCTTGTATTCTCCAATGTTTGCAGATGACCCTTGGATGCTGTTGACATAAAGCTTTTGTTCCTTGTTTAGGTTCACTGTGTGTGGGCCGCAGCTGAAGCTTACTCAGCTCCTTCCATTGTTTTAACTTCTCATAGTCATGATGGTCTTCACGTTTTTGATGATTTTCGAGAAGCTTATGCATGGTTGAGTCATAACACTGAAGTAGATGATAAGGTAGGTAACATCTGCTGTAATAATATCTTATGCCCTCTATCTTGTGATGATTTTTCATGATCATCTTTTAACAGTTGTTTCTACAATTATAAACACCATTTTTCTTTATTACACATATTACGTTGATGAAATTTAGTGAAACATACCCATTTATTCTCTCATTTAGCTTCTCTTCACGACTTCGTTGTATACAGTTGGAGAAATGACACACAAACACACACACACACATGTGTGTGTGCATATATATGTATATATGAATTAATTGATTTTTCTTTTAGTTCTGCATGTTATTCATTGCTCTCTCTTTTAATAGTGGCAATATTGTGATGAGTCCAAAAAATTGTGCTTAATAATTGAAGGAGTTGTTTCATAGAAGGCAAATGTTATCTTTCTCGGAGTCATTCTTTTCCTTTTTTGTCTTGAGAAGAGACTTGACTGATACATTATTAAAAAAAAGATGTACAACCAAGAAAAGTACAAGTACCTGAAGTATTGTACCTAACCCCAAACAACCAATCTAGCCAACCTACGTAAAGTTAGTGCAATATTGATGCATGCCTAATATGGTTGTGTTTTTATATGACATGCATCTTCTAGGTGTTGGTTGGCAGTAAGAAGAAATGGCTCTAGACAGATTAAGTGAAGAAATAAAAGCAAGATTTATCAGCTAACTTGACATCTTTTAATAAGGCAAATGGCTTGTTTTGGAGCAAGGAACGAAAATTTGACTTCGCCTGAAAATTTAACCTTTAAAGATTAGAGGTAATTTGAAGAGTCTGAGAAATTAAAAAGGATTTTTGTCAAAATTTGCCAACTTAGAAAAGTTTTAAAAAATACTATGTAAATGCTAAATTATGCAAAATTTTTATTAAAATGATGAAAATAAACATAAAAAAGTACATTTTACGTATCATGGTTCTGAATGTGTATTTTAACATTAACAATGTTTAATACATATCACGCATGTTAACTTAAAACTTTATAAAAAAAAAAGAAGAAAGAAAAAAAGATAAACTTATCGTCAAAATCTAATGGTCGTGCAAACACTAATGATTGTGCAAACATAAACCTTAGCTTGATTGATTGTTGGCACGCTAGTCGTTGCAACAAGTATATTCAATTTTCTTTATTGATTATAGTAGACGTCTCTCGTTTCTTGTCTTTTTGTTAATGTCTCTCCACTTAAGCTCTCAACTTATTTATCTTTTCTCTTTCTTCTCTCTATTGTCTCTCTATCGTCTCTTGTTTTTCTCCTTATCGGTATCTTGTGGACTAACACAAACAGTTTTCTATCTATGATAGAAAGTTATCCATTTCTTTTGCTGAATTATCTTATAATATTGACTCTTCAAGTTAAGGAATTGATATTTCATACAATTGGAAGGTTAAATTTAGCATGCATTTATGGTTGATGGTGCAATTGTTTCACTTGGTGATCATGCAACATAACAGACAAACTGAGATGAACTGTATTCCTCTGGAAAACTTCATGCAGGTTGCATCTTGGTGGGATTATGGTTACCAAACAACTGCAATGGCTAACCGAACTGTCATTGTTGATAATAATACCTGGAATAACACACATATAGCAACTGTTGGTACTGCTATGTCTTCTCCAGAAAAGGCAGCTTGGGAGATCTTCAATTCCTTGGATGTGAAATATGTTCTTGTCGTTTTTGGAGGTTGGCTTCTTTGAGACTCAAAAAATTACTTTTTGACATTAGCCGACTGCCTAAACATTTAAGCTTGACGTTCAGGTCTTGTTGGCTACCCAAGTGACGATATCAATAAATTCCTCTGGATGGTGCGTATTGGAGGGGGAGTGTTTCCTCATATTAAGGAGCCGGATTATCTTGTAAGTCAATCATTGGAAAAGCATTAGTTTTAAACTATTAATTCTCAACATTGTTTGATGGTATATGATAGTGGCGTTGATCGTGTCTTAATATACGATTATGATTTATTAGAATTTCTATTAATTGGTAATCCAAGACTCTAGATATGCATTGATTGAGGGTTTACATGTAGTGAAAACCTCACTATGAGAATATACGTTATACACATACCCATCACTTTATCTTGCAAAAAGCACAAATGGGAGAATACGTTTATATCACTAGTAACAAATGGTGATCTAGGCTATTTACTTGGCAATTAGCACGCAGGAGTATGCTGCTATTCAATGTCTACCTGCTTAAAAGCATTAACAAGATATTTTCTCAGTGGTCTATAGATGAATACTACAAGTTGGCGATGCAGCTCCCTGCCATCTTTAGTAATAAATGCAACTGTGTCTCATCTTTCTAATGAATATTTATTTGGTTAAATAAATTAGTTTTCTGGCTGTTATGGAACTTTTGACTTGCCTAGATGTGTTGTTGCAAGCTGACACTTTTTTTGATTGTCTTTTCTTTTGGTTACTTTATTGCATAAAAAAAGAGAGATGGTCAGTACCGGATAGATTCTCAGGCTACGCAGACAATGCTTAATTGCCTAATGTACAAACTGTCATATTACAGGTCTGGTCCTATTATGGATTTGATGTTCTTGTCAGAATTCATTGATTGTTTTTTTTTTTTTTAATTGTTTGTATCTTTTGTGTACTTTTGCTCAGATTTGTGGAAACAGATGGTAAAGGATTTGACAGGGTAAGGAGGACTGAGATTGGGAAGAAATATTTCAAACTTACCCATTTTGAAGAGGTCAGATAATCCAACTTCCACATTTTTGCTAAGTGTATTGTGGCTTCTAGTTATGTTGTATGAGCCAGTGCATACTGATTTATTTACGAAATCCCAAATTTCCCCCTTTCTTGGTGTGAAGAACATCTATGCCCTAAATTTAATGGAAATTATAACCCAGGGGAGAGATGAATGGTAGAACAAATATTTGTAAAACTAGGTATTTAGATGATACTTTCTGTTGTTTCTATAGCTGCCACTGGTAAATAAATGAAATTAGGTTGAGAATCTCTTTCAATGGTTACTAGTTTTGGAGCAAATCCATCTTAAGTTCGTGCTTCAAAAGCTGGACAAATATGGACCATTTTCAAATCAACTTTTTGTAAAGTTGGATCAGTAGAATTTGAAAATCTTCTGGAAACTGCCTTCTTTTTCCCTTTGTAGGTTCTATCAGAAGTGCAATTTATAGATATCTAGGTCTCATTGGAGGGGATTATATGCTCAACTTCAATTGTCATGTTTGACTTTTGCTTGATTAGAGGACATAAATATGAACAAGGCCACTATCATACTGCCTAACCATGTGGGATTGAGGTCATAGCCTCGAGGTGAGGGTACAACCTGTGGCATTGGTGCTTTAACATTGAGGCTCCATGACACAGCCTGGGCACATGGTACAAATTGCCCGATGCTGCTTCATGCAGGAGGATCTTCATTAATGCTTGAAAATATGAGCTTGCAACTTTATCTTCATTTTCCTTACTCTCATGTCAGCTTTTAGTAATAGATTCATTTTGCTTGACATGGTTGGTAAAATGGGCTTTGGACCTGTTTGTCTACTTTAATCTAAACAAGGTTTTTCAAAAATTGGGCTGTGTACTGGCAAAACTTTGTGGGCGTTTTAAAAATGAGACAGGATCTAGACATAAGTTTAAAAAAATTGGGTGCCCAATTTTTAAATACCCTTATTGTGATTTATTATAATAAATTATCTAAATTCTAGCTTAACTAAATTTAATTTAACTCATTTTCTTATTGAGCTTTTTCCTTGTATTATTCTTTCTCTTTTGTGTTCATTACTATTAACATGAAATTTCTATCTGTTTATTAAAGAAGTATGTTATGATTGTATATTTTTGGAAAAGCATGTGGGTACGGACAAAATCGGGCTACCTGATCTTTTATAATATATAGGTATGGACAAAGTCTTGTTCATTTTTCAAACCTACCTGGTATGGACAAGTTATATACGTGTTAGTATGATGTATCTTCTGTATCCATAACTGGTTTTTTGCCACTCTTGCCCTGATCTGCACGCCTTTGCTATCCGTTTTAAGGGAATTGTCTACTGCTCTTGGATCTTCCAGCCTTCCATTTGGTACTCTCTTTTGGGTTATTGCAACTTTCAAATTCCAAGTTAATCTATCTGAGTTTGAAAAAGTGATTGCAAGGATTGCTTTGTTGAAAGGCAAAGCAATCATGGCAGCTTCCAGGCTTTTGGAGTGTAGAGTGTTGATGACCACATATATGGCTTTTGAATTTGTTAGTGAAATAAGTGGCCTGTGAATTGAAGTGGCTATAGCAAAGAATTTAAATACTAAATAAAAAAGCATGTGAAACATTTGACATTTGTCTCTTCTATTTGAAACCAGTGTTCATCTTTTAGTGCAGTAGAGGTACTTCCATCTTGCTTTGTACATGTGTGGAGCATCAAATTCTGTATGCTTAAAGACAAATTTGGCATTTTACAACTTCGCCAATCTCATTCTCTAGTCTTTCTAAATTTTGAATTGTTTGAGAACTCACTTCGTAAGGATTAGAAGCCTTATTTGGATCCATCAGTTTCCTTGCAAATGCTGCCTGAGATGAAATTGTTTTTTGTTGGAATTATGTCACAATCTTTTTATATTTAGGTGGTATTATGTTGCAATCTATTATATTAGGGGTTGGTTAGCTAGTACTATGTGACAAGTTCATAGGAAACTGTTATCATGTTTTGGTAGTATAATAAGATTGGCTGGTTGCAGTATGAACTCCGTCATATCATTAGGGGACCATTACACATTTTACTTGCACCATTTACTATGCTGTATTGTACCCAAACTCCCCACCTTTCCTTTTATTTCACATTGGTGTTCAGTGGTAGTTCGTTTAATTTATAGCACACATTCTATTGTTCTTTAGTTCTGTTCTTAGTTTTGGACTTGCGTTTCTACTCAGGTATTCACAACGCATCATTGGATGGTGCGAATTTACAAGTTGAAACCACCCAAGAATAGAATCCGTGGAAAGACAAAGAAATCAAAATCAGTAAGCTGCAGGCATCTTGATTATTTTCTTAAATATCTGTTTGTGTTGATGATAATAAAATGTCTTTTTCCCCACTATGTTCTCAGAGTCCAAAAACCAGTTCATTGGCGAACTCGAAAAAATTTGGGAGGGTAAAGAAGAACCCGTGGCATTAGAATAACACTTTTGACGGGCAACGGATTGCCTTTTTATTTCAGAAATGGCTTGTGACTGTCAAATCTGACGTAAGCTACCAGTAACACAGGTTCTTCATTGGAGTTTTTGTAGTATTACTTGTGTTCCTCTTATCTTGATTTATTTTTGTCCCATTGTGTCTTTCTAGTTCATTAATACAACCTCCGAGGGAAGGGTAATTTTATTGACCCATTCCAGTTATATAAATTAGGTGAGGAATTTCGATCTAGATGAGAGAGTTTTGTTGGAAAATTAGAATATGATATTCAAAGGGGACAATAGATAGCTGATTATCTGAAAATACTCTTTTTTTTTGTGAACTATACATACATACATATATATTTTTAATCTTTAATGCTCAGTATCTGCTTTGCTCATCTCTTAGATGAGTGTTCTTTGGTGTGACCTTACAAGTAGTGGTTTTTTAAATTTGTATATTATCTACTAACTATATTACATTTCAATGTTTCATATTTATGAATATGTTTCAATATGGAAGAAAAAGAAAAATTAAGACATCTTAAGTATACTTAAAAATCTGACTACCTAAATCAATAATTTTACAGGTCTAATTCATTAGTAAAAACATTTCACTACTATTTAATCACAACGTTTTATATAAAGCACCATGGAAACTGGGTACTGTTAGGAGTAAATCTTTAATCTCCCAGCAGTGGTATTTATATATCACGAGCCAAATGTGATTCCTGTTAATTATCAATTTTACTCAACGCAATACGTGTATATTATACTATTCACATATACTAAGTCTACATAAAAAAAATAAGCCAGTCAGCCGCTATTGAGCATTTCCTATCAAAATTATGTAAATAAACGACTTGTTATTTATCATTCATATGGCTAGGAAAGTAGTAACTAGACAGAAGAGGTGAGACCAAGACACCAAAAGCTCTCCAATTCCAACAGTACAATTTCATATTTTGTAGTTGATGAACGTGAGGCAACCTGTTGTTAGTATACAAACCACCAAATCTTCACCTAAAGTTGCAGACTCTCTAGTTTACCAAACAAGAGGATATGATTAATAGAAACCTGTCTGACAAACATGGTGGGCATTATGAGCAACGATGCACTACTACTAACTTGCCAAAATGTCGCACATTTTTCCTCTGAATTGCATGTTCATATAAATTATAAAGCATTAAGGAATGATGATACTATAATTTCTTAGGAAGGTTGTAAGTCTTTCTTAGGAACTTAGTGGCCTCTTCATCATTTCGGTGACATAAGACACGCAAAATTGTGTTTGGTTCAGTTGGATCCCATTCTGCAGAAGTTGGAGGCAATGGAAGCTTAGATTTAGCAGAATTGCCATAAGTTTCTAGCATCAAATGTCTGAAGTGATCAATAAGGCTCTGTGTATCTGTTTGGAACAAGCTAAGGATGTCTCTAAATCTTCTTGAATGTTTATCAATCAAATCATCAGGTAATCCATCCCCATTAGACCAAAACAAGTCTTTAAGGTATCTAAAATCATCCTCTATTATTTGAGAATCTTGCTGAGAAAACGCACGAGAAGGGCCTCCTGAAAGAAGCACCAATAAGAACCCTTCAAAGGATGCTCTCATTATTTCAGTTATTACTTGAATATAAACTTTGTCATTTGCTGTTTCTGATACTATTTCCAAGTTATGTTCGAGTTCCTTCAACACCGGCTCAATCCTTGTAGATGATGGTTCTCCAACATATAATCCATCCCATAAAACATGACTTAGGTTGCAGAAGGTTACCTTGTAAGCCATTACTTCAGAGAGTTGCTGGATCCCTTCCAAGCAAGCAGCAGGAGAAAGTTCAAACTTCTTCCCAAAGCCAATCACAATATTATCTTCATTTCTCATATCTGCTATCACCTTCTTCTCCAGTTTCTCTAACTCAGTGTACAAGTGCTGAAAAGTATTTATTCGCACACAAAGTTGTGGAATTCCAAACATGGAATCCCAATCAACCTGAGATTTCCTCTTCTGAACGACTTGGAACTTGTCTTTCTTCTTCCATGAACTATGGAATTTTGACCCAACCGTGCATCTAGTTAATGCTGGCATGGTAGGAATATAGGTATTCCTTGAACCTGTAAACCAGAATAGGAAGTCCTTATCATTTATGGTAGGAATAAGGAATTTAAGTAAAATATTTTAAATTTGGTGAGCACGTACCGCAGCCAGATTTTGCCATAAATATATAATGCATGATACACCTGTCCAGGCCAGTCATCAAATCAGGTAGAAGAGCTGGAAGATTAGGTATTGGCAACTCAAAAAATGCATCCAATGTTTCATCTGTTATTCGTAAGACATCCACAGCAGAAGGTGCAAATCTCTGTCTATTTGCCCGAGGATCCCATACCTAGAAAGTTACATTCAACAAGTTCAGCTTTGAAAAATCTAAAGAAGCAATGAAGGTTGCACTTAGCTTTGAAGTTAAATTGCTGAGCTTTAAAAAATTGTGATTTGAGATAGGGGAAAGGAACAGTGAGAACACATGGACGGAGGAGCACTACTTTAGTACTTAGTGAGCTGTTTATTGAACTAAAGTTTCTTAAACGTCTTACAAACCTCTTGCTGCAGATTCCTCTCCACCCATGCCTTCAATACATCTACTCTAGTCCTGATCCAGTCCTTCACCATATTGGCAATTGCAGCCTCAGCCTCAAAAGGAGGCATTTCACGAATTAAAGCCTTCCCACCATCTGCACTGTTGACTGAATCTTCCACTGCAAGTAGCACGAGATCTTTCTCCAATTTGTTTGCAGCATTCAACACTTCTAGGGCATCTGGTGTCAACTCTGTCAGACCCAAGATGAATTGCTTCAGTTCATTTCGGTAGCAAGCATGGAGGGTGGCAACTGCCACACCAGTGGCTAATGGGTGCCATCTCTTTAGTATTGGACTGAAAATCTCTTTTTCATTGTTTGCCAGTTCACTTATGTCCTTTGCAAGGAAGGAAAGAACAGGAAGAGCATTGGGCTGGTTTCTTGATGAGTTCTTGATTAACTCTGCTTTCTCCATTCTCTGTTTCACCCCCCAAAAAAATTAAAATGAAGAAAAAGCCAGAAAACTTCAGTCATTAGGAAGGCAAATAGTGAAAATAAAAAGAAAAATATTTTATCCTAATTTTGCAAGAAACATCATAAATGGAAACACGTTACAATTTTTGGCATCATTGATGCAACCTAAACATATTACACTACAGAACAAGTCATGAATGAAGAATTGTGACCAACTAATCAGGGACTCACAGCTTGGATATAGCAATATCAAAGACAAGGACTCAACTAGACATTCTAACTACTAAATGTATGAGTTTCTCACCCACGCAAAGTTTAGTTTATCTAGAAATCCAGAAGTCTCATTTGATAACAATGATAAAATCCTGTAGCCGCTGTATTTCTTCTTACTTAGTGAACCAACTGTATGTTCTATATTATTCAACTCAGTCAAGGTGATGCCCGTTAACTTCCAAAAGAATAGACGGTAATAAAATCCAAATAGAGGCTAAATAGAGTTGACAAACAGGTCTTAAGCCTTTTTCTACACCATAAGGAGGAGACTATAGTAAGAAGAAGAAGAAGAAGAAGAAGAAGATGAAGAAGAAGCAACAGATAAAAAAGGGCTTGCCTGAACAAAGGCAGTGCGAAGCGATGATCTGATGTAATTATCAACCCTATTGTGAGCTACACCAGCTTCTCCCTTCCTCTTCATATGGTAATCGTCGTGTGAGAGATCTTCCACTAAAATCTCTGATGCTACCACGCTTAGAGAAACCAGGCTCTGCATTGAATCAATATTCCCTAGATGGAAAACGTCATGGTAAGCAAGAAGTCTCTTCTCCACCCAACCCAAGATCGAACCCGCTGTTGAACTCAAGATTTTGCAGTAAAGTGGGTCCTTAGTCTTTTTTGCATCTTTTGCAACATCGGCCAAGTGCTTTTCAGCAGTAATTAGTAGGTCATATTCTACTTGGCCTGTTGCAACAAAATGATAAAACAAAACCCAAGTAAAGCAAAGGTCATGAAGCATCTGATTCATTCCAAGTACTATCCAAGTCTTCTTTAGGAGTTCTAAAACATCATCGATCTCCTCAATTGTTGAAGTGTGTTTGTTAGTATCAAAACAAGCCTCAAGAAGCTTTAGATAGAGTCGAACGTTAAGCGGAAAATTGTCAGCCCAGTGGCATTCCTCAGAGACTGAACCGTTGAAGGATCTGCATGCAAGAGACATCACAGTAGTACGAAGGACTTGCATTGATTCACTGTATTTCCCAGTTTCTAAGGGTTTTTCAGACACGTCTTGTATAATTTGACGGAGACGTTGGTAACTTGAGTCTGATTTTTCTAATGGGAAGTGTGGATGCCCAAGAAGTCCAGCCTCAAGAATCTTCAAAGTTTTCATCTGCCAAGCCTCATATTCATGCTTATCAGCAAAATCTGAGGGCTTAAACTGCTGCAATAGTTCCAGAGGCAGAACCATTGATTCAATGCCTCTTCCAAGCTATTACAAGAACATGAGTTTAAACTGATCAATCCATCTTCTCTCCATCCTTAAATTTTTCAAAAAGTTAAGATTACAATACCACTTTCTTTAAAAAATAAGGCAAATTAACAGATATCAAAATTAAATTATATGAACCATTAAAAATTTAAAGAAAAAAAAAAAAAAA
>JAJIYU010005253.1:0-22671 GCA_030144865.1 Tinospora cordifolia
ATATCATCATATACTCCCCATCCAACCTCGAAATCTTCACTTCGCTAGACCTCCAAAAGTGATCAAAATGAGCTCATTAGGTTCAATGAACTGCTCGAGATAGTCTAGCTTAACAGTACACGTTATCACTACAGGTAGCCTTAAGAGCCAAACGGTCATTTCTTATGACTCTACTGGTTGTTCTAACAATTTTTTTAGGGTCGATTTAAGATTTAACCCCTTATAAATTGATTTCCTCACGCCTACTTCATCGTTTTAGATGATTGGAAGAATAGGAGGATGAGTGAGAGACTTGGAGTCAAAAAGTTTGGCAGATGCCCAAGCAAGGAATCAAGGAGTGCCCCTTCAAAATTAGGACCATCTTGATTCTCTGTCACTTGTCCCTGACACAGCACCAGAGCCCACCATGCGTCAGTCACCTGACAAGAACGCCACCTTTCACATTTCCTTCGTGATCAGATACACCCTGAACTTAGTTGCTCAATTTTTTCTACAATACCACACACTCTTCAACTTGGTTTCTAACAATCAAAAAACACAATGAGCTCCTTCAGTGTTCCAAAATCTCTTCTTTTTCTTCTTCTCCTAGTACTACTCCTTGCTTCTGCCGTTGCTGCAGCAACAGACACCGCAGTGCTAGATGTGATGCGTCAGAAACTCCAAGCAAGAACCAACTACTATGTCCGCCCAGCAATTAGAGGAATATATGGTGGTGGACTGACACTCCGACAAAGAAACAGAACTTGCCCATTGTATGTTGCCGCAGATAGATTTGAGATTTCAAAAGGTATGTCATTAAAGTTCCTTCCAGCTGACCCAACACAGAAGTTTGTGCATGAATCTGCAGACATGAATGTGGTGTTCTCTGGAGCAACTACCTGTGTACAGTCCACTGCATGGACGGTTGGGAATGTTGAAGCAGCCACAGGAAGAAGATATGTGATGTCTGGTGGAGTGACTGGAAAGCCTGGTGTTGAAACAGTAAGCAACTGGTTCAAGATAGAGAGATACAGAGAAGAATACAAACTTGTATTTTGCCCTTCTGTTTGTGCCTCTTGTAAGGTGGTTTGTGGGGATTTGGGTGCGTATTTGGAAAACGGGAACAGGTGGATGGGATTGAGTACTGTACCACTAGCAGTTAACTTCATTAAGGCAGAGAAGTGAAATGAGCAATTTGTATAAATAAGAAACAAGGATACAAATAATAATAAAGCAGGATAATAATAATGGCTCACAAGAAAGATATATTATACAAGGGCAATGTTTTCCAAGGCATAGGAAATAAAACATGAGTAAATAAGGACCAGAAGACAAATAGTTAATGGTTCAAACACTCTTCCCAATGGGCTCACCAGTTGCAGTGTCCGAGTATGCCAAGGCTGCTTGCTTGCTTAATCACCAAGCTTGTTTCAAACAATGCCCAGATCCAGGGTTTAATTGAAGCACTTAATCTCTGATTTTAAATAAACGCATCAAACCATAGCGTCTAGGTCAGATAAATTACCTGTAAAATTCACTTTACAGCTTTCTGGGAACTGCAAACCAGCCAGATAACAACTTCTCTTTGTGATGTGTGGGCATGAACTTACATCAAGATACTTCAGAGATTTGCAGCAATCCAGCAGCTTGCTCACCCCAAGGACTGTAATCTTTGGACAGTAACAGATGTTCAAAACCTTCAATCTAGAATCAAAACCCACATTCCCTAATACTTGAAAAGCTGCATCAGTCACATTCTCACAGCACCCAATATCAAGCAACTCTAAATTTCTGCAATGTGAAAAAATACAGTTCAAGGAAGCATCTGAAACATTTGCACAAGAATCCATTCGCAAGTGCGTCATACTATCTTTACTCGCAATCACCAATGACTTGATGGAATCATCACTGGAAATGTTACGACAACCACAAATAACAAGAGTCTCAAGATTCTTGCAAGACTGAGCTAAGGAAACTATGGACCCATCTCCTATTTCACAACCCAATAGCTTCAAGGTCCTAAGTGTAGAAGAGCAAGCCTGAGAGACCCTGTACACCCCAATGTCACTGATATTGCTACATTTACTCACATCAAGATATTTTATCCTTTTACAGCCATCAACAAGAGCTGCAAGGCCTGAATCTGTTATGTTGTTGCATCCTTGAACACCCAACTCTTCGAGGTTGTGACAGTTCTCAGAAAGGAGTTGCAGTAACAAATCAGTGATAAGTCTGCAACCAGACAGATGCAATGTTCTCAAGTCATTGCATCCACGAGCAATTTGTAAAAGACCTTTATCTGTGAGCTTTCTGCAGTCTGATACATCCAATGAGTGCAGGAGGGAAAGACCTGTCCCAAGAGTGATCATACCAATATCTGTAACACCTGGCAAATAAAAAAAAAAAAAAGACAAAAGAGTACCTTAAACACTTAAACAAAATGAATAATTGGTCCATCCGAGCAGCTTTGTTTACAAACAAATGTGTCACATAGCATCTTAGGGCATCAAAAATTCAAAATTTGGTTGCTGTTCAACAAAATAGCATCTTTAAATACAATCTAGATGGAGTTCTCACATGCTAATGTAGCAGGTTCAGTTAAGGAGCCATATCATTATACAACATGCCAAAGCAAACAATAGCACTTCGAATTGTTACGACATGAGGGCATGAAAAAAAAAAGAGGGGGATGGGGTCTCCCTTGCTTAGTTGCTTTTAGTATAGCAGACCACCAGTGGGAGGCCCGCACGATGGGCTGCTAGCTCAGTGGTAGAGAAAACTCTATAATACATCAAAGTAAACAGTGTAAAGAATTATCTCAAAGAGAATCCTCCTATTATTATCTTCTTCTCCTTGTGACTTTACGATCTCAAAAACCATTAACACGTCCGAGATTAGCTCAAATTTTGAACCCAAAGAGTCATATTTTTTATAAAGAGTCATAAATCCAAGAAACGTCGTGACTTACGATCTCAAAAACCATTACCACGTAACAAAGATTCAAGAGAGAAGTAGACTTAATAGATGAGAAATTATGTTGGATGTCAATCTAAGAAAGTTCTAGTCAGTTTATAGCATGGAAAAGCTTCCTAACACAATTGGAAATAGCACTCAAGTACTAGAGGCTAAAAACCTTCCAAAAAAAATTTTATGGTGATAGGAACATACTGCGTGGACATCTCACCAACATGGCTATGAGTTGGCATGTTTGGCAATAGTGTGTGACATATATTTAAGCCACCCAGAGTTTAACATAGCATATACGAGTATATAATCCATGCATGCCAACATGTAAAATATACCAAGCAATTGGCATATCTAGTGCAAAATAGCAAGTTTATTTACAACATGTGAAATATAGTAGAATATTTAGATGACTGACATGTCTCGTGTAATATAGCAAATTTATTGACATATTAATATAATCAAATGGTTGGCATATCCCATGCAAACATAGCAAGTTGTGTGGAACATATTAGCACATGAGATTATTTCTATATTGTGTGAATTATAGCAAGATTATTTTCAGCACGTGTGTATTTAGAAGATTGATTATTAATCTTGAGCTTATTTAACATATTCTAAAAATCTCTATGATCGGCATATCTCTATGAGCTTATTTAAAGATTTTATAATGTGCACATTTTGAACATGATACTAGTTCATATGGTAATTTGTGTGATTTTGACATTGAATAATTTGCTATATTGTGTTTGGAATGTGATCTTTCCCCATTGATCATATGGACCATCATCTCTAAGGAAGGGAGAAAATTCCAGAAGTCTAAGATCGTGAATATCAAGTAAGAAGAATCTCGCTGCCTAATTCCTACCTTTAGAAGATCTAATATTTCCTCACGCGTTGGGAAACTATATGCAACAAATCCAAACACATATGAAAGATATTCTCCTTTCTCAGCTAGCCAAAGGGGAAGATCGTAGCAAAAAGAGGGCTTAGACAAGGAGACCCTCTCTCCCCTTTCTTGTATATTTTAGTAGCAGATAGCCTCCATGGTATTCTGCAGAAGGCTAGGCAGTTCGATTTTCAAGGCTTCGAGGTTGGTTACCAAAGGTTTTTCTTTCTCATCTCTTCTACGCTGATGATGCCTTATTCTTCCTGGACAATAAACCGAAGACCTGGGAAATGCTTCTTCGGGCCTTAGAAAGTTTCTCCTTAATTTCTGGTCTGAAGATTAATTTCTTCAAAAGTCAAATGGCTGGGGTCAACATCAAGGAGGATGAGATGACTCTTGCTCACAAAATTCTTGGCATTCCAATATCTAATTGGCCCATGCAATACTTAGGCCTTCCTTTGAGGGAAAACCCTAGAAGAATTTCATTTTGGGATCCGGTGATGCAAACTATCAGAAGGAGAATTGAAGGATGGAAATGCAGTTATCTATCCAGAGGTGGTCGTCTCCTGCTGATTAAAGCGGTCTTAGAAGCCCTTCCGACATATTATATGTCCAATTTTCAAATCCATCGGCAGTCCAAAAAGAGTTGGATAAGTCAATTAGGAGATTCTTTTGGAAGGCTGAGGAGGTCGAGAAGGCTCAAATGCTCGTCAAGTGGCAGCAAGTTTGCAGATCCAAGGAGGAAGGGGGATTGGGAGTGGCTCATTTGAAAGTTAGAAATAACGCCCTTGCAGCCAAATGGCTCTGGAAATTCTCTAAGGACCAGAAGCAGTTGTGGAGCAAGATAATAGCAAGCATTCGTGGGATATCTCAGAATGGTATGATGGCAGGTTTGAATACAAAAGTCTCTCATAGATCTCCTTGGAAATTTATTCATTCGTTGTATAGTGGAAGATTGGAGATGGAAACAAAATCAAATTCTGGGAGGACGCATGGTGCACTCCATCCTCTTTTAAAGAGGAGTTTCCTAGACTGTATAGGATTACTCAATGCCCAGAAGCCACCTTATTTCTAAGATGGTGGGGTATGGAGGAGAATGATAGTAGTGGGGCTTGGAACTTGGACTTCCGGAGGGATCTCAAAGCTGAGGAGATTGAGGATTTGGCTAACTTACTCACTAGGCTCCAGCCGGCTCAATTCACAGCTCACCCAGATTCTTGGCAGTGGAAGATGGATAAGTCGAGGTCTTTCACGACAGGCTCCTGTTATAATGCGTTTCTAGCAGAAGCGACAGCTCCGACAAACGGGTTTTTGGCCCCAATTTGGAAAGCTAAAATTCCGACAAAATTCAAAATTCTGGCCTGGTTGATCATGCAAGGAAGATTAAATTGTACTGTACAGATTCAAAAGAAGTTCCCTAACTATTATTTATCTCCTTCATCATGCTGTCTTTGCAGGGATGCTGATGATGATGTTTGACACCTCTTTGGGGATTGCAAGATTCTAAAGATAGTGTGGAGTTCTTGGCAATAGGAATTTCCAGGCATGCATAGACCTCCAGACAGCATAAATCTTCAAATCTGGATTTCAGAACTGATGGATCACTTGAAAAGTTACTGGCAGCTGATTCTTTTTGCTATATGGGCTGCAGTATGGGAGGCGAGGAACGGTTGTTTATTTCAAAATTCTGATATTAATGTAAATAGAATAGTGGAGAGATCTCATATTTTGTTTGCTACATGGGTCTCTTCTGGTAAGCTAGGGTTAGGATACTCTTTTAGTGATCGGGTCACCCAATGGGTGCCTATTTTGTTCTCTATGTAACAGGGGTTCCGGGTGTTTAGGGTCTTTTTATCTTCTGCTCTTCTTTGTACTTTTGTGCTGAGGCGCTGGACATCTCGTCCATTAATATATTAAGTTTCTTTTCAAAAAAAAAAAGAAAGATATTCTCCTTTCTACCTATAAAAGCACTCAAGGCCTAGTGAGGTAATCACCTTAGTGCTGCATGAAATATTCATTGATCAATCTTGAGTACTCCCTTTTATTTTGTTCTTTAATTCTATTTTAAGAATCTTTATAGAACTCCTATGAAAAGACAATTGGTGTGACTAGACTTAAGGAAGTTGTGAGATTAATATCATACGACCTGAAGTTGTGAGATTACATTGGTGATTCAACGCAAGAAGGCCTTGTCTCTATTCTACCAGAATTCATTGTAAAGTGTGACAACAGTTTAAAGGTCACAATGTATGTTTGGTGACAATTGCATTGGGTTTTTGAATCGTAACATGTTTTCATTTAAATATAGGCATGCAAACATAGGCTTGGCTGAACCTCATTATCAATCTTACGTCTCATTGCTCCTCACTTTTACATTATTTATATTTATAAACACATTCTATTGCTTCTCTTTACATGCTTCTCTTTACATGCAATGAAACCTACAGATGGAATTTCAAAAATAATTAGAACCATAACATTTTAACCAAATAGTCATCCCATCTTTTGCTTGATTCCCCAGCAACCAGAGAAATTGCATCATTTTGAAATAGTAACTGTCAGTCTTTGGGAATTCTTTAAAAAATTTTGAATGATAAAAATCCCTACCATACTTCCAACAACACTTTTTTTACAGCTCAGCCATATTCACACCATTTTTTTCCACACCATCATTTTTTTTTTCACAGATCATAATCTGTCCACCTCCCCAATCAATAATATACCTTACTTTTGATTTGCAATTCAGTAGTTTTCCACATCGTGAACAATATTACAGTGACAGTTCAGCTGTTTAAACTTATGAACCACCTACTAATGCATGATTCCTTCCCTCCATAAGTGGCATCTAGCTATTTATGCAAATATTAACAAGCTAGCATAGAAGCGTGTTGTCTCTAAAATTGGGGTACGGACTCATCTTGGGGTATAGAATCTTCGGCAGGTTTTGGTCATGAATTCATATAGATCATATAACACAAGGCCTAAGTACCATTGAAGCCACTGTTAGTCTTACATTCATCTCCTCAAAAGTAGTCAATTCTTTTCATAGTCTACAGGTCCTAAAATGGCCGATTTTAAGTTATCCCCAAATATAACTACTCAACAACGCAGATCAAATAGCAAACAGACAAGCAGTTGTATCACTTCAAGCAAGTTTACTGAAAAAATGAGAATTCAAAAACTGAATTTCCATCATATTCCACAATGATTAATGAAGAATATGCGCAAAACATTACAATATCACCTGCAAGAGAAAAAATAAAATAAAATAAATAAAAGGAAAATGATAAACATACATGATATCCGCACACAATTTTAGCACACTCCCTCGTATTTATGTTGAATAATACTCTTGAATCAGGCACTGATGAATGATTCAATTTAGAGTATTTACTTAATATAGGCTGTGTGCTGAACATGAGTGCTAAAAGTGTGTTGAATGACAATCCTCAACTTTCCACCTCAGAAGCATAAAGTTTAATTCCTTTCCAAGAAAATAATTGAAATAAACTCAAACAAACAAAAAGGCATCAAATTGATCACATTAAACCACAAGACGTCCACGAAAACGAGCAGAAGCATCTCGAAAAGCCAAATCCCTTCAAAACCAGTAAAACGAAAAATCTCGCACCTTTACAACCCCGCAGCTTGAGAATCTGCAAGCACCGAAACCCATCGGCAACGACAGACAAATCGGAATCCGTGACGCCGGGAAAGAACGACCGAGAAGCAGACTGAGACAGATCCAACTCCACCAGACGAGTGAACCTCGCCGCCATCTTCCGGAGCATCAACGGACCAGCGCGAGCGCAGAGCTTCTTCCTCTCAGTGCTCTGCAGATGCAGCCATCGCTTGCAGACTAATCCGAACAAATCTTTGTCTTTATCGCTCTGTAATTTTGAAAGAATCGCTCGGAGTTCGTCATCCGTCAAAACTTCGTTGATGCAAACCCTAGTTCCGCCGGAAAGTTCAGCTTCCGCCATCGGAGAAGCAGATGGAAGATCGTTGATACAAACTGAACTCCAAAAGAGAGAGAGAGAGAGAGAGAGAGAGCTGGGTGCTGAGTTGGTTTGGGATTTCATGCTGTACGTCCCTGGAATAGCGTTCTAATATACGCTAGTTACCTAAAGCTGACATGAGGGATGTGTCCCACGTGGCGTAACAAATAAACGTCATGTTAGGATGAAACAGGGCTCCTCTCGTGTTAGGAGAAGGGCTTGTGAAGTATGAGATCGGTGAAGTGTCAGCTTTGCGTTGAAGCCTTAAAGGTGCGAACTTTACGTGCCATCCATCAACTCTGAGCGGCCTTCAATTATTAGGTCAATAACGCCCAATTACTGGCATAAATAGTTAGATTAGCCAATATTCCATATAAAAATATGTTTTTTTTTTTTTTTAATTTTAATGTCTGGTGGGAAGATCAGTATTCATGATTAAGATGGGAAACTGTAAATTAGAATGCTAACACAAGGCTGGAGAGAAAAAAAATCAGGTTAAAAAGATAAGCATAATTAATTTAAATTTTCATTAGGAGTCCAAAAACTTCTTCTTGTTTGCAAAGATAGAAAATTAGATTCTTAATTTTTAAATACATATTTATAATAAGAAAATCCTTCCATATTTATAACACTAAAATCCTTTCTCTTAATGGGCTTCTTCATTCTTTACCCTTGAATCCAAGTCAATCATGTGTCCCAAGTCCCAAAAAACTTAATTATTAATATTTTCTTATTTTATCTCTAATCATCTAATTGTTGATTGATTATACTGATATCTAACGCATCTTAGCATTTTCTTTTTATAATTTTTGTTTGAGTTTTCATTTTCTAGAGAAGTGCCAATTTTCGGTGTGTTTATATTTCTGTTGTGGTTCTAAATAATTTCTAGAACTTCCTTCGTTCTTTTTCTTTTAAATCTTTGACAATCCAATATTAGTATTAACTTTTTTGTAATAGTAAGATTAGTTTAAAATTTAGATATGGCAGCTGTAAAATGAACAAATTTCATTTTAAAAAAAGAACAATTAAATTAAATTCAACTAAAGCTTATTTCATCAACATTCTTATTAAATGCCTAGATTAATAATCATTAAACTACCAAGTTTGAATTCATTATTCTAATATTTAAGTGCATTAAGAGGTGCTTTAAAATGTGCAAAATAAAGTTCTTATAGAATTATGAAGTTATTATTATATTATAATCAAGTGTCCCTAAAAGTTCAGAAATATCAAAATTTCATTTCGTCCACAGGTTCTAAATTAATTTTTAGAAAAAGTTGTTTGCGGGCTTTTCTTTTCCTTTTTGAATTTTATTATTGTTTTTAAATCACAAGCCAAACTATAGAACTAATGAGGTAAAGGAGATTATAAATGGCCCATAGTATCCAATCGCAATGCACTTCTGGGAACTAAAGCCACAACACTGTCCTTGGAAAAAGTTACACATCTGCTTCCCAGTTTCCCACGTATAATTGACATTTCATGGACATCACTTTTAAATAAATGACAGCAAAAAGGAAATTACATTCTTTCCAGAACAGCCCCGAAAACCAATGAATCAAATGTAACCTACAGTTAAAATGTGTTTGTATAGCTTGTAAAGAGTACAAGATTGTGAAAAAGAACGTGTTTGGTTGAAGTATATCTATGAATTAGGAGGTATTTTCTTTGCAGCAAGTCAATACACAGTCCTTGAGGAAGTTATTGAGATGAGAAGTATACAACTTTGGATTGTTCCTGAAGTGATCGACATGGGGTGTTGAGATGCAGTTGCAAGCCCTGACCTCATGCCCTGACCTCCGCTGTTTCTCAATGAATGATTCCACAGATTCAGCGGGAATGACCCTGTCTGCAGAACTGTATATGTATAGCTGTGGGCATTTCGGTTGGTTTGATGACAAAATACCCACCACATCAGAGATTCGCCTGTAATCCAACACCAAAAATAAAAAAATGATCACCATGAATCTATGCTACATGAGATTGCTACAAGGTTTAAGAAAATTGACATCATAAAAATCAAGTATAACTAGTGGGTATTGCTTCTTCAATGTTTTTAAGCGACACTTTTATGCGACTTAGTGGGGCAATTGTGCTTGAATCTTTAAATTATAGAAATGAGCATCCATCTATATGCTAGCTAAAAACTTAAAAACATATGAAGTCAAGCTAGGTTAAACCTGAAGAAACTAGACGGTAAGAAAACGATCTTCGATCAAAGGATTTTATTACCTGTTCACTTTAGGAATGTTCAGAACCACTTCAAAGAATTTCTCCAAAATCACTAGTAAAGCTGTCTCAGTTGCTGCAGGCATTGGTTCTGATGATGTACTGTTGGTTAAAGCATTTGAGCTAACTGATCCCCTTGTTGCAATGCTCTGCTTTTTCAAAAATGCAGCAGAGAAACCTGAAGCCCAGACCTAGTACAGAAAACACCGAACATAGAACATTTCGTCAAGGACAATTCAGGAGTGTTGAAGATGTATAGACAATGAGTAGAGCACATAGATCATTACTTTCACAAAATAAATATTAGCATGTGGAGTTTGAGATGCATGTTTTTACCCTTGGATCTGGGGCAGCAACCGGAGCTGAATCCACAACACAACCTCTAATACTTTCCATTAAAGACGGATCCTGCTTTTGAAATTTCTCGAGAATAACTCCATACCTGTTCAAAGAGATGAGCAACAATCAAATAAGGCTTCAGTATTTAAGGAATATATATATATATATATATATATATAAACTCCATACAAAAAGAGAGATGGAGACAGATAGGGAGGGAGAGTAGGAGAGAGAGAGAAAGGTGTCTCACGTCAGCCAACCCGTGTTGCTGAAAGTATGGAAGACAAGGTTCTTCTCGTGCTCTTCTTCTAACCAGCCGGCTAAATGGTCCACAAGCAAATCTATATGCTGTTCAGCCTTCCCACCAACTTGATAACTGAGGATCTCAGACATTGGAAAAGTGAAGGTAATTGCATGAAAGCCTCTTGAAGTGTACCAATCTGCATATGTTTTGAGATGTTTCTGCCTTGCTCCCAACCATCCAAGTAAAACAACAACTGTTTGAGATTTTGCAGCAGAACAATCGGACCTCCCAGAATCCTCATCCCTAAGCTTTGGCAAATGCCATCGATACATAACATCAGAAGTAGACAAGCCGCTAGATTTTGTACATTCTCTTAACTTCGGTGCTTTGGCCAATTTCAAATAGTCATACAGCGGAACAAGTCTAGGAGAAACAACAGAAGTGGATATGGGATTGAGAAAGGCTTTGTTTTGTATAGGAATCGGGTAGCTCCAATTAGGTACTGGTACACGAAATCTTGCTGCAAAAGACATGTTACTAAGCTCTGGAACACAAATCTGAGATACCCATGACTGATCCACAGATGAAGAAGAAAAGGCATTCAATTCCCCAGATGAACATGGATCAGATGACCTGCTCGGTAGGTCAGTAGATAAAGCAGCCACAGCCAAGGCAGCCACTGCAGTCATAGGTCGCTGAAAGACTCCGGATAAGGAACCCATCATTAGATGCCTTTCAGGTTAAAGAACACACCAATACTAGACAACCTTAAGCAAGCTAATTCAGTCCCAAAAGCCCAGGAACGCAAAAAACTTTCAGTGCCAACCAACAATCACCTGCTTAAAATCAAGACCGATTAAAAAAAAGGTATTAAGGAAAGAAAAGAACACGAGGAAAACAATCGAAGTTAGAGTCAAAAGGCTGCCAACGTTGAACAACTCATGATGTACAACAACATCGCCGTGTTGGGCCCATTAAAATATTTCCTAACTGTCTTAATTAGAAAAAACGTCGGTCCAATAAGTCACCATCAACATAAAACAAATAAAAATAAAAAGTAAAAAAAAAAAATCAATTAACAAAGAAACGCGAAGTCCTAATTCAAGACGGAAATAAAATTCCATGTCATTGTCCAGGTTTTGTTTCAATCCACGCCCAGAATCTCACCGACGCCAATCTCCAGAACCAACAAATGATGACGTGAAGCTCGCTGCTTTTGATACGTGATTCAAACAAAAAGCAAAAAAAAAAAAAAAAGCAAGAGAGAGAGAGAGAGAATAACTCAAAAACAAAAATTTAGATAACCAATTTTTTTAGGCTTGTTTTGTACGAATCAGGAATAAAGCTCACATCATAAATTCGAAATTTGGACCTAACTTCAATTCGGAAAACGAGGCTTTTCTTTTTTGAATTGTCGAAACCCACTTACCAATTGATCTTACGAGGCTGTAGAGAGATCAAAAAACACCGAAAATCTTCAAAGAAATCGGGCTGCCAATATATTTTGACAGCCCGATCATCAATTCAGAAACTCAGAATACAGAAAATACAGGGTCAAGCCTCCATCCCTCTTCCCGGATCCTACACGACGAAGACAAGCAAAGAACGAGGTCAGAACAGTAATTTCATCTCTCCTACCCGCCAACAACCACATCTATCGTTTAGATCACGTGTTCCTATTTTATGGGTCTCATGACCAGCCCAAAAGGAACCGCCTTCGAACTTCAATGAAATTGTGAAATCGGGTTAAGAAAATGACGAATTTGCCCTTTCGGCTTCACAATCCGAGAGGAAATGAAAGACGCAGAACGGAAATCCACCGTAAATTAGAAAAAATTAAAATTTTAATTTAAAAACAAGACTTTTGAGAATCAAATGAAATCTCGTTTTTAAACAACAATCGGACCTTAAACCCTAAATAAGCTCAGATTTCGAATGAATCATTTCAATAATCCTATAACACAATCAAGCAAAGAAATCAAATCTCGATAGAAAACAATAAAATGCAGAATCGAGAAGAACAATTACCAATTTTTTTTTCTAAAGACGAATTTCAATCAATTTAACGTTTCTTCGTAAAATCACACGAACGAACAAACATGAAACTCTTGAGACCACAAAACATCGAAATCAAATCTCCAGAAAATAAAATAAAATAAAATATAGAATCAACCAAGAATAAACCCAAAAAAAACAAAAATCTACAAGACATTAAATCAATTCGAACCAAATCAACAATGCAGGTAAACATTGAACAAAGAAAATAAAATCGCACCTTGAGAAATCTCAAAGCGATGGAGGAAGAAGAACCCTGTACTATTCCTAGAAGATTGGGGGTTTTTGACGAGATATGTATATATATAATTTATCTGTGCGAAAGGCGCGCCTTCTTTTCCTAGACTCGCGTGCCTTTGCAAACTCCACTCTGATACAACCAGGCGCCTTTTCTCTCACCCAAGTCTCATAAAGCCCGCCTGGGTTTATCAACTTATTCGCTTTTAGCCCATACCGGCGGATAACTGAGAAAGACTCAGAGAATGACGCGTGTTGGACAGGTAAGTTTCAGCATATGCTTGCGAATATTTCTGGTATATTTGGGTGGCGAATGTGGCAGAATATTGATGGATAGTTTTGCGTTCGTTTGTATGTGTTGGTCTATGGGATCATTGGCTTACTTCTGTCATCATACAGGTGTCACTCATCTAGCGGGACTAAAAACGACATCTTTCAAATAATTGTTATAGAAGTAACGGAACTTTACTAATAGAAACTTAATTTCAAAAATGATAAAGATTGGCTGTTTCCAATCAATTATATATTATTATGAGTGAAAAAACTGTGTTTCATTACTCTATCCATCATTGACAAATAACAAATCTATTTAAATATTTCTTTCTAAAAAAGAAGAAGCAATATAAAAGCTTGTCCTTTTAAGCCCATTCATGCTTTGATCATGTACTCCTCTTTTGATGTAAAATTGTTGGATTAAACTTGTATTTAAAATTCCTTCATTATCACATATTGTGAAAGTTAGTGTTATATCTCGATTGTCTTGGTGTGGTTGATTATTCGAAAAAAGGCCAACTAAACATCATTAGCTTGATCATCCTTTATTTGTCTAATTACAAGGTATTATGCAAGCTCAAAATTAGACCTAAGCTACTCAAAAATAAAAATAAAATTATGTGTTAAGTAACAATCAGTCATTCTAATTTTAACTATTCCCACATTTTAGACGAGACAAATTATTTTTAGCTAGAGTTCATTTTGTTCTTTCCTAACTTCTTTTCATTTTGCTTGACCCTTTAAAAACATGGTTTGACTTGCAAAAGAAAAAAAAAACTGATATTATTTAAATTTATATTTATCATCCTATAAAATGTTAAATTCTCGTGCATTTATATGATGTAATACAATTAATTACACTGTTATGATAATATTTATGTTAATATCTATCATTAGAATTGCCACTTCTATTATTTTTTTCGTGTTAAAATGTCATTTGCCTATAAGTTCATAGGAGGATACTAAGTTAATATGTATATCTTTTAATTTTGTGCTCAACTTTTTTATATTCTCACTAACCTATTTATAAATATAAAGTTAATTTTAGAGTTTAATATTATGACTGCATAATATAATCAACCATTATCTTTAATTAAATAAACAGTAAAATTATTTAAAAAATCTGTTCAAAAGTACTCATGTAATCTAATAAAAACCTCCTACGCTTAATGCCCAATTGTGACCATTTATTTGCCTCTCCAAATATTTACGGGTATCAAGCCTATCTTTTTTACTCGAATTGTAAAATAAAATTAGCTCTACAGTGTTATAGAATCATTTTATATTAAGGTTGTGTTTGGTTTGTGAGAAAATGTTATTTTCTTATGTTTAGTTAACAAAAATAGTGAAAAAAAATTTAAAATTTTTTTCAACTCAACAACTTTTCTTTCCATAATTTTTTCAGTCAAAAGGTGAGAAAATAAAATTTTTTCGTGAGAAAAATTTTTATACATTAATTTTAAAAATAACTACCTTTAACTAATTTTTATTAAATTTTTTCATGTTCAACCAAACGATCATAAGAAAATTTTCTTAAGAAATTTTTTTTTAAAAAATAATATTTTCTTAAAAAACAATTTCTTAGTAATTAAAACACATCCTAATTATTCATTCTTTGTTGAAAAAAATAGCAGCATTTTTAGCTGAGTGGGACCAAGGAATATCCACGTGTCCTATCGTAATAAGGGGAACTAACATTCAATGGCTTTAGGCAACGACGGGCAGTCCGAGCGCAGATTCATTCGAAGGTGGGACCAAACAATCGGTCAAAAAAGTCAAAGACTTATCAGTAGGTCCTGCATGTAAGCCACGTGTGTGACATGTAGAACTGACCCCACCCCCTCACCGTTCCCCTTGTCTATCCTTAACCTTCCACTTCACACTGTTCCGTCCTCTTAGTTGTAGAGCTACTCCTTCGTTCTCAACTCTCTAACAAGACCTTCCACAAACAAACACCCGTTGCATAGAGCCGTTAAAACAAGATCTACAACTGCAACAAGAATAACAAGAACAAGATCAAGAAAACGTAAAGTAGTTTATGTATTTGAAACTTTGAAGATTGGAAGAGAAAAAAAGGAAGGAATTATTAGGAGGAAGAGGCATTAATGGCGAGGAGCAAGAAACGAACGAGACGTTTCGGTTCGATTTCGGTGCAGACAGCGTCCGTATCAATGTTGCTGCGTTTCTCTTCTCACAAGACTTATCGAATTCTTTCTTCTCTACAAATTCCTCCCTAAATCTCAGGCCCAAACTTAAAACCCCCTCTAAATTTAGCAGATTTGCTTAGCTTTCTTCCCAAATTTGCTTAGCTTTCTTCCCAAATTTGCTTGCGATTCCTAATATAAAAATTTCTCTTTCTGTTCTGTCTCTCCCTATTTTTCTCTCTATCTCTCTGTTTTGATCTTATCATCATTCCTACCCTTCTCGTTTTGCGAGATTAGTCTCATCTCTCAGCACAATAGTAGTAAGAGCGGGCAAAAGCAGAAATTTTACTTCTCTTTGTTGTGTGTTTTCTTTTAGTTTTGGTTTGTTGGTTTGGGTTTGTTAGGGTTTCAATGCGGAGAGGAGTTGTTGTCATTGCGGACAATGAGAAATACGATGGTTCGGTCAATGTTGTGGCAGAAGAGAAGCCAAAGGAGGATAAGATTGCAGGAGGAAGGATGATGATGATGTATGATAATCACGAACAGCAAATTGATAGAGGAAGGCTTGCTTTGCCAAGTTTGATCTCTGTTTCGGCTGAGACAGCGGATGCACCACCGCCGCCGCCGACGACGACGTTGGATTTTACGCGAGGTTTTGGGTTCGTAGGAGAAGCACGAGAGACAGTTAAAGCTGAAGAAACTGCGAGAATACCTCAAAGTTTTGCAGCAGCTCCGGCGGTCTCAACATTGCCATTGTTACCTACTCAACCAGGTAACTGAGATTTGCTTAGAGCTGTTTGGATACTCGAATTTGGATTTTTGTTGCCACTTTCTTTCTATCTGCTATGTTATTGTTTTTGGAAATTTGCTGAAGATTCTTCTTTGGTCTGTCGTAATTTGAATTGCTTCGTAGAATTGTTGATCAGTGTCATCAGTTATATGACTCTGGCCTTATTCATACTCGAGTTGAATCAGTTGTAACTTGGTTGACAAGTGGATTAGGTTATTACATACTTATTGTAATTAGCCGCATGTTGTCTCTGTGTTGCTCAAAAGCTGGCCAAGGAACGCCACCTGTTTTACAATGAACCCAAACTTAAAAAAAAAAAAAAAAAAAAAAAAAAGCTTGTTGTTGGTAATGGATATATGATTTCCGTTGACATACCTAAGGCACATTTGTCAGTGATGTGCTCTACTTGCGTAAAAACATCTGACAAAAGCTCATATTCCGTTTTCTACTTAGAGAGATGTTTATCCAAATATGACTTATGGGATACATAGCCAATCCGTATGTAATTGGAGAGAGAAAGGCACAGAATGATTACAGTTCTAATTGCAACCTAATAGTTAATCTGTACTAATAATATCTTGAAGGGAAGCTTTTATTATCCTGCTATTTCATCACTTTATTACCAAGATGATTTAGCATTTTCTGTTTGTGTTCAGGCTTCATTCGACTTGGAACCGAGCTGAGTCCGACATTTCCTGGATTTAGTGACTTATGGGGTCCACATCCTATAGGAGCTCCATATCAGTATCCATATTTTCCTTGTGGTAGCATGTGTGTCTCAAGTACAGGAGGACCAAGTTTGAAGCGGAAGGTTGAGGTCTTTGGGAACTCACATAATGCCCCCCACATGGAAAGCCCGTTTGGGTTTATGCCCGGCAGCTTTTATCAAGATTCAGGTATCAGTGCATCTTTGGAATTTGGTGATAAGCTTGGACATACAATGTCAGTTTTTTACATGCTTAAATTGTTAGGTAACCAGGAGAAGTGGAGAACCCTGCCGTTATTTAATTTTCCTACTCTCTTTAAACTTTTTCCGTTCAAAAAGGACGCATAGCTAGTTGAATTTGCATTTATAACTGTTTTTATTTTCACTTAATATATAGTTAAACTATTGCATATTTTTTTCTGTCATACTTCATTCAACTGAATATGATGAAAATTCTTGCACCCTCTTTTGCCCTAAGTGTGCCTTGCGCTTTCGTGCCTTTAATTATTTTGAAATATGCATCAAATAAACCATTAAAAATTTGTGGAATTTCCTTTTTTTGCATTACAATCACGGGCTGTATCTAGGCAAGTCATTAGCCTTGTCTCATGTTTTCTAGTAAGTGCTAGTGAAGACTTACTATCAATAGCTAGAATTTACTGTTGTGGTTTGGCCAAGGCTTGATATGTAATTCTCAGCTTAGCCTTTGATAAAGTGGAGGAAGCAGAATTCATGTTGTGAATCTCTATGTGGTGAAGTAACTACATGGTTGAGTTGATTTAGTTTAGATTTTTTTTTTCTTAGAATTTATTGGGATGGCAGTGGAAGTAATTTTTTCTAAGCATTAGAGTGATAGTAATAATGATGCATGCAACGTTCTTGTAATGGAGTGATTGCTGTTTGTCTTTGCTCAACTTGGTGATTTTCTATTCCTCAGTACCATTAATTGACTAATTTAATTTCTTAAATTTTTCAGTGCTGCATCCTAGCTTTGTACCTGTTCCAGCTGTATTCCAGAATCCATTCTTTGCCACACCAATGAGGGCACCGATGAATTACTGTCTCTCTCCAACCTTTGTCAGAAATCAAGAAATAAATATTCCTTCAGCTTCTTGGGGCCCATTGATTAGCGATTCTTTAGTTGGTAGTGAATCAGGCCCATTTCACAAGCGGAAGGTGATTCGACCAAATGTTTTGAGCGGAGTGGGAATTACTGTGGTTTCAGATGGAAATAGTAATGCCAATTTGGAAAGTTTGTCTAGAGGTGGGTTATGTTCCTCAAGTGAACAGAACGCCCTTGAAGAAAATCAAACTACAAGACCATCTCCAACTTCTGTTGGCTTAGAAACTCAGTCTGGAAGTCACCCTTCAGCAAGCTTGTTTAATTTTGAGGATGACAAGGTTTGCTTTTGTCCCATATGCTAGTGATTTTCTGTGAGAAGGAATATGTTCTAATTCCACTGAATCAACCACAAAAATTGTCTATTAACAGCTTATCCTAGAGGCATTTGTGCATTTAGAATCTCCCTTGCACAATTTCTCTGGCATATTCAGGATTAGAACTTGCCTTCTAAGTCCATTGTCCAGATATATCTGTATTTTATTTGTTGCACTAGGAGAGAATTGATCTGTGATGTGTTCAGTGCAATGGCTGGTTTTGGACTCATGGCTGAAGGTGGTGCACATGAAAAATGTGATCTTGCAGAATTGGAGCTCGGCCCATTGACAAGATCCCCTACTGTGCCAGACCCCCTTTGCTTGTAATTGCAATAATGTCTATGATTATATGTTCTTGTCTTATTTAACCTATGAAATGGAGTTTCTATATTCATCACCAGCTTGATAAGCATCTCATGTATATTTTTTTTCAACTCTGGTATTTGTTTGTGTTTATTGTTTGTGCAGGAGATTGACGGAAAGGGCTGGATAGTACTTGTACAGAAAGAGTTGCGAAACACAGATGTTGGTAACCTAGGGAGAATTGTTCTTCCAAAAGTATGTTGTTCTGTCTCTTTTCTCTGTCTTGCTAAGATTTATGTATGTATGAGCACCTTAGGCTTTCAATTGCTACTGTGGTGCTATTTAATCTCCCAGGCTAGCTAGCCTAAGAGAGCAACTACTACTGCCACCCTACCATCCTGCAGTCTAATTTATCATCCATCTTGAACAGTCAAGAGAAGTGTAGTGCAGAGAACTTTCACTACTGATTTAGCCTTTGAAATTTTCTATATTGAACTTCTTGTTAACAGGGCATTTGTTGAGGTTGGCCACATGCATGTTTGTAATAGGGCATTTGTTGTGCGACACAGATGTCGTTAACCACAACAAATGCCCTATTACAAACATGCATGTGGCCAACCACAACAATTGCCCTATTAACAAGAAGTTCAATATAGAAAACTTCAAAGGCTAACCTGGGGAGAATTGTTCTTTCAAAAGTATGTTGTTCTGTCTCTCTTCTCTGTCTTGCTAAGATTTATGTATGTATGAGCACCTTAGGCTTTCAATTGCTACCGTGGTGCTGTTTGATCTCCTAAGCTAACTAAACTAAGAGAGCAATTACTACTGCCACACTACCAACCTCCAGTCTAATTCACCATCCATCTTGGACAGTCAAGAGAAGCGTGGTGCAGAGAACTTTCACTACTGATTTAGCCTTTGAAGTTTTCTATATTGAACTTCTTGTTCATAGGGCATTTGTTGTGGTTGGCCACTTGCATGTTTGTAATAGGGATCTTGCTATTGCTAAACCAAGTAAAATTTTTTTTTTCTTCCATTGGATTCTTGTAGAAGGACGCAGAGGCAAATCTTCCTCAATTAGTTGCAAAAGATGGAATTATCTTGAATATGGAGGATATGACGCTATCAACTGAATGGAAATTTAAATATAGGTGGGTTTTAATACGTCTAATGAACTCTCGTGATTTATTTTTTATATTATTCTGTGAATCTGCACTGTTGCTTCTTTTTTTTTTTTTTTTTTTGGATATTATACTTCTGTAATCTTGTTTTTCACACACTTTTGATCATGACGTGATCTTATTTATTAGAAGATTTCATGCTGAACGTTTAGGAAAGTTTGGTGAACTATATTTCTTTTTGTTTCAAGATAGTTGTCTTTATTTGGCTCCGTCACATTGTATTGCATGGCCAAAGAGTTGCATTCTTGGATTTGGACATTTCTAGCAGCAAATTATTGACTACACAATATCCTGTTATTAATAAATCAATTGTTTATATTTGTTCTGGGTGTTTGCAGGTATTGGCCAAACAACAAAAGTAGAATGTATGTCATGGAGAACACAGGCATGTGGAAACTCACTGCTCTGCCAGAGTTCTATGCAAATGTGAATTTTATCTCTTTTTCTTAATAAACCTGTCTTTTTTTTTCTTTTTCACCTCTTCTTCCACTTTAGGAGATTTTGTAAGAGCACATAAGCTGCAAACCGGTGACTTTTTCATAATTTACAAGGAGCAGAACTCTGGAAAATATGTAAGTAGAAACCTGAAATTGAAATTGCATTTAAATTCTTGCGCTTCTCAAGTTACATGAACTACATCTCATTGGAATTGAAGGCCAGGCCTCTTGTTCATCTATCATGAAATGACACTTAATTTCTTTTTTTTTTTTTTTTTTTTTTGAAGATTGCTCGTGGCAAGAAGGGACTAAGACCATTAGATACTGGAGATATGGTCAGGCCAAGGGGCAATGGTGGCATAGATGAAGGAGAAAACAAGACAAAATGCCTGTTTGGTACAGAACCAACTGCTGCAGAACCTATTGATTGTCAGGATAACTCAAAGGCTGGGCAGGGGACTTCTGCATCAAGGCAATCGTTTACTTCTTGAGGAGATAGGGCATGGCATCGTTACTTTCTGTGATTAGAGTCTCCAGAAACTGGAGCCTTCAAAAGAGTATATTTTATTAGGTGTTCTTTCATTGAACTTCTTAACAGTACCTTTCATTTTTTTTTTTTTTGTGCTGCATATACTGTTACTTTTCCTAATTTGATGGGAAACAACTAGGGTTGATTTTGTTTCTTTTTTGTTTAAAGTGCTCATCATATTTTCAAATGTTATCTCGATCCTAGTTGATGGAGATAAATTTGCATTTGACTCTTAATTGTGCAACATAAAAAAAATTCAAAAAAATTGCAAATTTTTTTTTTGTTTCTCATTTCAAATAGGTTCTTTGGAACCTTAAACCCCAAACGCTATTAATTCTTACAGACATCTAAGATAAAAAGTTAAAAAATCCTTTTGGAGTTTAGGCAGGGTTTGGAAGTTGTAAGCTGATACTAATCAAAGTCCCAAAGATTGTAGTCTATCATCTTCATTTCAGCAGCCAACGCTTCCAAAACCATGTAAATATCTGTGCAGAGTGAGTGCAACTTATCATCTGCAAGAAATTCATAAACAGCTCCATTGACTTCGATCCAGCTGCAACCAGGTTTCTTCTTAACTCTTCTGTCTTTCATCGTCTTTCTTATCTTCAACGCCTCATCCCACCTAGCTTGACAGCAATACATGTTCCATAATAGGACATGTACTCCATCGTCATCTGGTTCAAGTTCAATTATCTTTTTCCCAGCCATTTTGGCCAATTTTGAGTTCCTATGCACTAAGCAAGCACTTAGTAATGATCTCCAAATTACTGCATCCGGTTCAATGGGCATTTTTTGAATCAACCTCTCGGCTTCTTCTACAAGCCCTGCACGGCCTAAAAGATCAACCATACATCCGTAATGCTCAATTTTGGGTTCAATATCATAGTCTCGCCTCATGGAATGAAGCCATTTGCGACCTTCTTCAACCAATCCTGCATGACTACAAGAAGAAATTACAGCAATGAAAGTTACTTCATTTGGTTCTCTCCCTAATCTTAGCATTTCAGTGAAGGTTTCAATTGCATTCCAACCCTGTCCGTGAATCGCAAAACCAGAGATCATTGTTGTCCATGAAAATATATCCTTACTAGGCATCTCCATGAAGATCTTTTCTGCAGTTCCTAGGCTTCCACTTTTTGAGTACATGTCAATTAGAGCATTGGTAATAGTAGTATCAGAGCTCAGATTAGTCTTGTTGATGTAACCATGGATTGAACAGCCAAGATGGAGAGCTCCAGTGTCAGAGCAACTGGAAAGAACCGCCACGATGGTTGTAGCTGTCGGGTGGTCATTACTCTCCAATTTCATTCTCTGAAAGATTTGCAATGCCCTGATTGGATTCTTATGTTGGATGTAGCCAGTGATCATTGTAGTCCAAGAGATAGAGTTCCTCTGCGGCATTTCATTGAACAATTGGCAAGCGGCTTCCAAGTCGCTACACTTGAAGAACCCGTGAAGCAAAGTAGTCCATGAAACAACATCTTTAGATTCCATCCTTTCGAGAACCAAACGAGCAGTTGCAATTTCTCCATTTCTGCAATACATGTCAATCAGGGCATTGCCTATAATTGGATCAGAGGGCAATTTATGTCTATAAACCATCCCATGAACCGCACTTCCATAACGAAGATCTTTGTTTCGGCCACAAGCGGAGAAAGCTCCGACCACGGAGAAGCTATCGGGTTTTAAACCGAGTGAGATCGATTCTGAGAAGAGTGAAAGTGCTTCGGAAGGGCGATTAATCTTTAACTGAAGATTGATGAGACTGGTCCAAGAGATGATGTCTGGGTGTGGGATTTGATTGAACACGTTTAGAGCTTGAACGGGTTCATCAAATTTGGTGTAGGCGTTGAGGATTTGGCAAGCCAAGTGTTGGAGATGATGGAGTCCTTGTGTTAATGCTTGGGCGTGGATTTGCTTGAGCTGTTCTAAGTTCT
>JAJIYU010005254.1:0-22710 GCA_030144865.1 Tinospora cordifolia
CAAAATTTTATTCTGGACATTTCAGTACCCGCCAACTAAAAGTTTAGTGCTAATGGATATACCCCCTATTTGTCAATTTTCAACTACTATATAAATTCTTAGGACTTATATAAGTACAAATAAAATACATATCTATATTTTACTCATTAATTTGAACGCAATGATATATATATATATATATGTATATTGTATTTTTACTCTTAATGAAATTACACCCTAGTTTTGCTTCACACAATTGGCTAACACCTTTATTGAAAAACTACACTAGAGAAATTGTAATTCATAACTTTTATGAAAATTCTGAATTGAAAAAAGGTAAAAACAATTTATCGAAAATGTCAAATCGTACTCTTTTCCTGTTTTCTCTCCTTTTTTTCTTATCCTTTTCTTCTTCTTTTTTTCTTTTTCTTTTTTTTTTCCCTTTCTTCTTTTCTTTTTTTTTTTTCACTTTCCTTTTTCTCTCTTTCCTAGAAGGCCTTGGTGAGCATGTAATGAGAAGTGAGCTTGAGCTTGAATTGTGAGGTAGCAACTAGATTTATAGGCATTTATTTATGTAGGTCCCACCTTCATTAATATTAAATTACCAACCACTTATTCTCATCCTCCACCTCATTTTCATTATCCCTTAAATTTTCTTTTTCTCTTATTTTATTTTATTTTATTCTTCCTTTATCCCAACCGAGCACATTTTCCCCTTATTTTTTTTTATTTTTGTTCATCATGTATATATACATATATATTCATTTCATCATTTTTTAACACTATTTATTATTATTAATATTACCATCATTAATTAATTATTTTATTTTCTATTTACTATACTCATTAATTAATACCATTGCCATAAAAATCATATATTTTCATTTAATGCACATATTAATTTGTATAATTGTAATACCCTGAAAAATTTATACGAAATGTACAACGTTATTGAGCAGTAAATGAGATAAATTCACCAAAAAATCATTTCAGTGGTCGATTGATAGTTCATTTGCTCAAAACATCTTAGTGAAATGAAAATTAAAGAAATGAAATCAAAATAAGGGAAATGGAAAATGAGAAGAAATTAAAAATATGTTCTCACTATCGTAAAACATCCAAACCATGGAAAACAACCATAAAGTGCCCGAAAATGAACCGTAGCCTTCACATGTGCACAAATGGATCAAATATAAACTTTCTATATGGAAAACATCCCAAAACGTCACATTTGTGCACACAAAAGAGAAAATAGAAAGTTTTCCATGAGCTCAATTAGAAAGGCATCCTATGTTGATCATGAGCAACACCAAGAATGGAAGTTTCCAATATTAGAACGTTGCCCATGATCACACCAAAGAATCAATAGTAGAAGTTCCCATGATCCATGAGCAGAAGTAAAAATAAAAATTTTTTAAATGTTGTGAGCACATTAAAAACTTGACACACAAGGGAAAACCAAAAATAGAAGTTTCCTTAACTCACGTAGACTTGACGCACAAGGGCAGGAGGAAATTAGAAAGATTCCTTGCTCACAAACCATGCTATCTTGACCCACAAAGAGAAATGGAAACTATATATTAATGACGTCCCAAATAGAAGAAGAAGTCAGCAAGCATATCACATAGGAATATATAATTAGAATGTGGTCCCAAGTTGCCAAACCATGATCTCATGCAAGGTTCCACAAGAAAGAGAAAGTTGTCAAATCGTCCAAGCCTCGTTGCCCAAGTGTTGTTGATTTTGTGCACACCAAATCCCTATAAATCCATGACATACAAACTAGCACTTTAAATGTTTTCGTACTCTCACATGACGCAGAGGAAAAGGAATCCAAGAATCACAAGAGAAGATTCAATTACAAAAACATATTGGAAAGTTGCCTTGCTTACAAAATCACAACTATATTGATGTCCAAACTAAGATAGCAAGTGGTCCAAGCCAAGATTGTGATCACACATGAGAAGGAGACTCAAACTTGCTCAAACTTTGTGTTCACACTAGGAAAAGGAAACCCTAATTGCTCACTTGCCCAACCCATGTGCACCATGAAAAATTGGAAAGATTCTCATGCCAAACCGTGTACACATGAAAGATGAAAGATTTCCTATGTGAATGTGTTGGAGTGTTGAAATGCTGCCGGATTTCTAAATTTTGACTCAATTGAGGTGGAAGTGATTTTTAAACTTCTACTTTGTTGTTTTAAATTAATTAAATGTTTATGCATGTGTCAGATTTAGTTTTTCTTGCATATTTTAATTTTAGTGTAGTATATATGCCATGTTCAAACCATGCCATGCTTAGATCTCACATGCTTAGGTTTATTTTGAAGAATGATGCATGTTTTCGATGTTGATGAGATCATTATGCTGAATTTATTTAATTTAGTGAATGATGCATGTATATTTGATTACAAAAAGATGATTAATGATAAGAACCACGTACTGTCATAGTGATCCGCATGGATTATTATGGGTGTTCTTTATATATGATTAGTTCATACGAAAATACTTGGAATATGGGTTAGGCCTTAAGTGCAATGAATCTTGGCATAAAGGAATACCTTTTCACTCAAGGGACGTATTTTGATTAGAATATCAAGGGATGAAATCCCTTTCAGTCTAATTTACAACTATGAACATAAAATTGTTTGAAATACCTAATGATTGTAAGTGTTTGACTAGAATGTCTTATTGATTTGAAATAATGATTTAGTTGTTTTAGAATGATCCACTGGGCTTTGTGCTCACCCTTCCTATTTTAAATCTTTAAGGGAATTGATTAACGAAAGATGCATGATCAAGACTTACGATATCTCTACTTAGAATATTTCTATTTAATTGTAAGGGCATGTTGCTCAAATTTTGATATTTCGCTGTAACAATGAGACTTGAGATAAAAGAACTAGTAAGTCAAGTGTGAGTCATTTGTAAAGTAATATTGGCCTGGACCCACCATGTGGTTAAGTCCAAATAAGAACCCGAGTGTTTGAGGTATTGCAAAAGGGTGGTATCAGAGCTCAGTTATTAGATGTACTGCGCTAGAATTAGAAAGTCAATCTTAGACATTAGATGCTAGGCTAAAATTAGAAATTTACTCTAACACCAGAGGTGTTATCAGATTTAGGAAGTATTGATTCAATTAGGTAAAACTTGCATTTTGAGTTAAATTTAGAATGCCTTACCTTCTATTTTTTAAATTGAAAATGTCTAGAAATTTGTTTTCAAAAAAGAAATATATGTTTTGAAATGTTTTGTTTGGATGCAAAGATCGCAAGTTGAGCTAATAGTGGGTAAGCTTTGTCCCGAGTAAAGCTAAACATTGAAAGGGAGATGGGTTATCCTATTCTAGAAAGTGTGGTTGCTAAGTAGACTTCAGTTTCGCCGCCTGATCTGGAGGTTGTCCCACCAGCTCATGTGAGTAGTAAAAGTTGAAGAATGCTCTTACTTTTTATAAAAAAAATTAAAAGGTGGAAATTTAGGGCAAGAAACTTACTCGAGTTTTGAAAAGATGCCAAAAGTGGTATCTTGACTAGACAGAAGTGGACAATTCAATAGAGGAGCTATCCAACCAAGTTGAAATCGTAGGTCAAGAAAAAAGAATTGAGGTACGAATTGGGAGTAGCCAAAAGGGCCCTGACCGAATAGGTCCCATGAGGAAGTGGGGGAGTGAGGGAGGGGGAGGATCCCCAGCCCGAACGGAGCTGTCTTCGTTGTCTTTCTTTCTGGCACAATGGATCAAAAAATAAATGAAAACTTTTAGGACATAGGTTAGAGACTGAAAATGTGTGAAAATAAAACATTTGTTGGTCAAGACACAAAATCAGGAAGATTCTATATATCTGGTTTTTATGTGGTATGGGACGCATAGGAATTTGGGTTTATGGAAGAAGCCTAGACTTAAAAATGACGGACCATGTTTGATGAATGATTGATGAATTTGGAAGAACTTGTTTCTCTATGCTCGACTGGTATGAGATAGTCAGGTATAGTGGGCCTTGGAAAACATTAGTTGTCAAGACATTTGCGAAATTAATTGGGTGTAGCAAATTTCTGAGTGGAAGTTTAAGTCGAAGGGCTAGAGTGGTATGAGACACTCAAACCTAGAAGCTTAGATGGAAGCCTAGAGTTTTGCTATGCTAGTGTGAACTTGCATGATTATATGATTGCCTAATTGTTGGAACGCATGATTTTACTTGTATGAAACCAAATCCTGTACCCAACAAAAACTCAAATAGAACTTAGAAGAATAAACTGATAGGCCATTGAACAAATCAAGAACCTAAATACTTGAATCTAGAGTCATGATAGTACAAACAAAATGAAATGTTTGAAAATATGAACTCGATGAACGAATGTGGACGAGACACCTACCTTCTCAAGTCTAGAAAAACATTTTGTATCCCGAGGATAAGGGTACACGAGTTGTGTACCCCAGATTATAATTATCTTAAGTCTTTTATTGTGATACCTTTTCAAAAACTAAAATGACTTTTGACTTGTAGATAATAGTTGGATCCAAGAGATACGCTACTAGGGTTACAACGTTTGATGAGATTGAACAGTGGGAATTGGAGACGCCTATTGGTATGGAGGCACAAATGGAAAACATAATGAATGAAGTAACTCGGAGGGTCATAGACTAGATCATGAGGCCCTTGCCTCAAATGATACCTCTGGCGACACTACAACCGTAGGAACCTGAACCAATTCTTGCGCAGCAGCCAGTGTCTGCACTTGAGGTTCTGGATTGTCAGAGGGCTCAGGAGAACTTGGATGACGAGAAGCGGAGGAAAATGTTGATGGAGTTACAAAAGCTCCACCCTCCTCAATTTGATGGTACAAAAGACTGTATCACTACTAATCACTAGTACCAAGAAATGGAAGAACATCTGAATGTACTAAAGGTGACAGGATCACGTAGAGTAGCACTGGCCACCCACCACTTCAAGGGACTAGCCAGAAGTTGGTGAAGAATGATGAAAATGAATCCTAACACTAATGTTGAAACAATGAGTTGGGAAGAATTCAAGGAGGTTTTCTATGAGAAATTCTTTTCGAAGGCTATGTTGAGGAAGCTACATGAAGATCTCGTTCAATTGAATCAGAAGGACCTAACGGTAGCTGAATATGAATAAAAGTTCACTGAGTTGGCCAAATTCTTGCTAGAACTAATCAGAGAAGAGAAAATGAAAGCAAATCATGTTGTATAGTGTCTCAAGATGGAGATCCGAAAGATAAGAATGACTCTAGGTTTAAAAACATCTATAGAGGTTTTAGATAAGGCCCTAACACTAGAATAGGAGCTGAAGCCTGGAGCAGAGATTGAGGGGTAGAAACAAAAGGCCAGAAATGAGAAAGACAACCAAGGGCACTGTAGACTTAGAAATAAGGGCAGCTCAAAGATGAGGCAAAAAATAGGTGAGGAGCCAAGGATTGTGCTACCTATGCAGGCAAAGGGGCCACACAATGAGAAATTGTGCAACTACACCAGCTTAGGCTCCTTACCAATAACAACCACAAAACAGTCAGGAAGGAGGTCAAAATGGTCGTCCTCAGGGTAGATAGCAACAATAGAATGCCAATTAGGAGTAGAACTAGGGCCGTGATCAGAACCAGGCTAGAATGTTTGCTATTGTTGAGGCTCGGGAATAGCAAGTCCCTGATGGGGAAGGTATGTTCCTATTATTCAAGGTTGCTGTAAGAATGTTATTTAATTTGGGTGGCTCAAAATCTTTTATCTCTGAAGAACTAGTTGATAGGTTGCAACTTGTAACAAAAACACTACCCATGACTTTGAATGTATCCACATCAATAGGGATCATTGTTACTTCTAAAAGGATGTATAGTTGTGACCTAAGGTTTGAGGATAAATTAATCACTGTCGACTTATGTACTTTACCATTTTATGGATATGATGTGATCTTGGGGACAAACTGGTTAGACCAGTATCATATAAATATGGAATGTCCTAAGAGACGAATAACCATAACCCTACCTTCTGGTGAAACCTATAGAATCAATGGTGACATGAAGAAACTACCGAGAAGTCTGACAATCGCCATGATGAATTGCATGAGGTAGAAAGATGAGTTCGAGAAATTCTATGAGGAAGACACTGTAGAGCAAAGGGGAATCTAGGACTTAGCAGTAGTTAGTGAGTACGAAGATGTATTCCTAGATGACTTACCTAGACTACCACTTACTAGAGAAGTAGAGTTCAAGATTGAACTTCACCTTGGAACCAACCCTATAGCCATACTGCCCTACAGGATGGCACCAATAGAGCTGATCAAGTTAAAGACTCAGCTAGACGAGCTTCAAGAAAAATGCTTCATCAAGTTAAACGAATCACTGTGGGGAGCTCCAATACTATTCGTAAAAAAGAAAGATGGGTTTATGAAGTTGTGTGTTGACTACCAAAAATTGAATTTGGCAACTATAAAGAACAAGTATCCCCTACCAAGGATTGATGACCTATTCCATCAATTAAGAGGAGACACTCATTTCTCAAAGATTGATCTTAGGTCGGGATATTACTAATTGAGAATCAAGGATGCCATTTGGTTTGACTAATACCCCGGCGGCATTCATGGATTTGATGAATAGAGTGTTTAGACAATACCTCGACCAGTTTTTAGTAGTATTCGTGGATGACATCCTGATTTACTCTAGGTCAGAAGCTGAACACTTATAACACTTGAGGTTGGTGTCGGAGACCCTTAGAAGACACTAATTATATGCCAAGTTCAGCAAGTGTGAATTTTGGATGAAGATGGTCAAGTTTCTTGGCCACGTAGTATCAGCGGAAGACATCTCTGTAGATTTGAAGAAGGTGGAAGTTGTCATGAACTGGAAGCAACCAAAGATAGCTACAGAGATCAGTAGTTTCTTAGGCCTAGCTAGATACTATCGAAGATTCATCCAAGACTTCTCCAAGTTGGCAAAACCTATGACTAAGTTGACAGAAAAGGAGTTAAGTTAAGATGGAATGAGAATTGCAATCAAACATTCCAAGAACTAAAGAGGAGATTGACTACGACCTCCATCTTAGTCACTCCAACTCATGGTATCACCTAAGTTCTATACGCGGACACTTCATAGAATGGGTTAGGTGTAGGTTCTAATGTAGGAAGGAAAGGTTGTTGCTTATGCATCACGACAACTAAAGATCCATTAGCAAAACTACCTAACACATGACTTAGAGTTAGCAACTATAGTGTTTGCTTTGAAGATCTGGAGACACTATCTTTATGTTGAGAAGTTCAATCTGTTTTTAGATCACAAGAGTTAGAAGTACATCTACACCCAGAAAGAGTTGAACCTCAAACAACTAAGATGGATGGAGTAGGACTATGATTTTCAACTTCACTACCATCCAGGGAAGGCCAATGTGGTAGCCAATGCCTTGAGTAGGAAGTTCAACAAACAGGAGGAGAAAAAAGGCCAGATGTACCATTTGATTGAAAACTTTGGGCTGGGTGTGACCTTGAATGACAGACGAGCCTATCTCTACAACATATCTTGCCAATCAGATCTTTTGCATTATATTAGGGACTAACAAAGGCAAGACAAGTGGCTCACAAGCCTGAAGAAGAAGTTGAATAGGGTAAGCATTTTGACTTTAGGCTAGATGTTGAGAATACCGTAAAACTTGGAGGTAGAATTTGTGTGCCTTGGAATAGACCAAGTAAACATGCCATATTGAATGAGGCCCATCAAACCAAGTACATGATGAATCCAGGCTGTGACAAGATGTATCAAAACCTTAGAAAAATCTACTGGTGGCAAGGAATGAAGAAGCTTGTGGCTAAGTATGTCTCCAAGTGCTTAACCTATCAGCAGGTAAAGGCTGAACACTGGAAGCCCTCTAGAATGTTACAACTACTCCCTTTCCCTGAATGGAAGTGGGATAACATTGCCATAGACTTCGTTAGTGGGTTACCCAGTTAGTAAGTTGGGAGAACTCTACATAAAAGAGATAGTAAGGTTTCATGGTGTGCCCAAGACAATAGTATCTGACCGAGACTCTCGATTCACTTCATAAAAGGAGTTGGACACCAAACTTGCCATGAGTATTGCATTCACCCTGAACTTGATGGTCAGTCTAAGAGAGTTATTTAAGAACTAGAAGACATGTTGAGGTCTTGTGTTCTTGACTTTAACAAAAAACGGAGCAATTACCTGCTTTTGGTAGAATTTTCCTATAACAACAGTAATCATGCTAGTATAATGATGGCTCTATACAAAACTCTCTATAGAAGGCCTTGTAGATCACCAACTTGTTGGGCTGAACTTGAGGATCATGTGCTTACTGGGCCAGACTTGGTAGAAGAAATGAACAACCATGTTAAATAGATACAAAAGAGGTTAGCCACAGCTTAGAGTAGGCAAAAGAATTATGCAGAAAAGAAGAGGAGACCCCTTGAATTCCAAGTGGGTGACAAAGTATTCTTGAGGATAAGTCCTTAGAAAGGGATTAAGAGGTTCGATACAAGGGAAAACTATCACCCAGATTCAAAGGTCCATTTGAGATACTTAGAAGAATCAGGGAGTGTGCCTCCGAGTTAGACCTACAGAACCAAAGGCCCTCAGTACATAGCGTCTTTCATGTATCGATGCTGAGAAAGTACAAAATTGATCCCTCTCGCATAATTTATTGGGAAGAGATGAGAATCCAAGATGATGCTATTTATGAAGAAGCAGCAGTGAGGATCCTTGATCACTAGGTACAAAACCTGAAAATGAAAGATATTCCCTTAGTCAAAGTCCTCTAGAAACATCATGGAGTTGAAGAAGCCACCTGAGAGTTGGAAAGTTAAATGATAACTAGGTATCCACATCTTTTTACTAGCGATCCTTGAGCGAATAACACAAGAATGAAGATATGCAAATTTCAAGGACAAAATTCTTTTTAAGGAGGGTAGGTTGTAATACCATAAAAAGTTTGTATGAAATATAATGAAATATACAACACTATTGAGGAGTAAATGAGATAAACTCAGCAGAAGTTCATTTCAGTGGTCAATTGTTAGTCCATTTGCTAAAAACATCTTAGTGAAATGAGAATTAAAGAAATGAAATGAAATAAGGGAAATGGGAAATGAGAAGAAATTAGAGCTTTGTTGTTCTCAACCGTAAAATGTCCAAACCATGAAAAACAACCCTAAAGTGCCCAAAAATGAACCGTAGCAATCGCATGAACACAAATGGATCAAATAGAAACTTTTTATATGGAAAACATTCCAAAACATCATATTTGTGCACACAAAAGAGAAAATAGAAAGTTTCCTATGAGCTCAATTAGAAAGGCATCCTATGTTGATCATGAGCAACACCTAGAATAGAAGTTTCCAATGGTAGAAGGTTGCCCAAAAATAGAAGTTCCCATGAGCCATAGCAGAAGAAGCGAAAATTGAAGTTTCTAAATGTTGTGAGCACATTAATAACTTGACACACAAGGGAAAGCGAAAAATAGAAATTTCCTTAATTCACGTAGACTTGATGTACAAGAGAAGGAGGAAATTAGAAAGATTCCTTGTTCACAAACCATGCTATGTTGACCCACAAAGAGAAATAGAAACCATATATTAATGATGTCCCAAATAGAAGAAGAAATCAACAAACATATCACATAGGAATATAATTAGAATGTGGTCCCAACTTGCCAAACCGTACAAGCCTTATTGCCCAAGTGTTGCTAATTTTGTGCACACCAAATCCATGTAAATCCATGACACACAAAATAACACTTTAAATGTATCCATACTCTCACATAACACACAAGAAAAGGAATCCAAGAATCACAAGAGAAGATTCAATTACTAAAACATATTGGAAAGTTGCCTTGGTGAGAAAATCACACCTATATTGATGCCCAAACCAAGATAACAAGTGGTCCAAGCCAAGATTGTGCTCACACATGAGAAGGAGACTCAAACTTGCTCAAACTTTGTGTTTACATTAGGAAAAGGAAACCCTAATTGCTCACTTGTCCAACCTGTTTGCACCATGGAAAATTGGAAAGATTCTCATGCCAAATCGTGCACACATGAAAAATGGAAAGATTTCCTATGCGAGCACACCCAAAACATTAAAAATCTATATAAATGACCCTTGTGCTATCATTCTCTTCATCCCAAAGCCAGAGCTGATAAGATCCCTCTTGTTTTCTCTAACCTCTTTCTTGGCACCTCTTTTCAATTCTCGAGTGTGAACAACTCAGTTTTTGAGTGTTATTGAGGGTTTGAACGTGTTGGAGTGTTGAAGTGCTGCCAGATTTCTGAACTTTGATTTAATTGAGTTGGAAGTGATTTCTAAACTTCTACTTATTGTTTTAAATTAATTAGGTATACATGCATGTGTTAGATTTAGTTTTTCTTGCATATTTTAATTTCAGTGTAGTATATATGCCATGTTCAAACCATGCCAAGTTTAGATCTCACATGTTTAGGTTTATTTTGAAGAATGATGTATGTTTTTCAAGTTGATGTGATCATCATGTTGAGTTTATTTAATTTACTGAATGATTCATGTATGTTTGATTAAAGAAAGACGATTAATGATAAGAAACATGTGCTATCACAATAATCCATAGGAATTACTGTGGGTGTTCTTTACATATGATTAGTTCATATGGGTGATGCCCTAAAATACTTGGGATATGGGTTAGGCCCTAAGTCTAATGAAACTTGGCATAAAGGAGTGCCTTTTTAGTCAAGGGAGATATTTTGATAAGAACATCAAGGGTTGAAACCCCTTTCAGTCTAATTTACAACTGTGAATAAGAAATTGTTTGAAACACCTAATGATTGTAAGTGTTTAACTTGGATGTCTTATTGATTTAAAATAATGATTTAGTTGTTTTAGAATGATCCACTGGGCTTTGTGCTCATCCTTCCTACTTTAAATCTTTTAGGGAATCGATTAACTGAAGATGAACGATCAAGACTTAGAATATTTCTATTTAATTGTAAGGACATGTTACCCAAATTTTGATATTCTACTGTAATAGTTGGATTTGAGTTATGTATTATTTCCTTTATTCAATAAGTAAAGAATGTTAAAGATTTTGTTTATCTCTAATTACTTTGTCTTGTTGGATTAATTATTTAAATCTAAGTGAGTTAAGTACTCTGAGTATTTCAATTAGACTTAGGATAAAAAAACTAGAAAGTCAAGTGTGAGTTACTTGAAAAGTAATACTAGCCCGGACCTGCCTTGTGGTTAAGTCCAAATAAGAACTCGGGGGTTTGGGTTGTTACAATAATTCCTGTAAAATCATGCATTTTCATTTATAATTCATTAATTGATACATGAAAATACATGTCGAACCCATTGACTCAATGTCAAAAATATGGGTTGCTACAGACTGAGACTAGAGTCAGTGCACAGATGAGAACCCAACCGATTTTGCTTGCTGAGATCATAGAGGTGCAACCTCATGATGTTGATTATGTGATGTTCCGAGAGTGGGCGGACAACACCTCTTGTGTGGAGTGGTCAATTGATATTGATGGTGCACTGAGGTTTAGAAGATAATTGTGGATACTAGATGACCCTTGCCTAAGACAGGAAGTGCTAGGAGAGCTACACTGCTCAAGGTATACCGTTCACCCAGGCACCAATAAGATGCATCATGATGCTCGATGTATTTATTGGTGGCCAGGGATGAAGCAAGATATTGTAGCCTTTTTGCAGAGATGTAATACGTGCTAGCAGGTTAAAGTTGAGCACCAGAGATCCGGTGGTTTATTACAGCCCTTAGCTACTCTCGAGTGGAAATGAAAGCACATTATTATGGACTTTGTGATGAGATTACCCCGAACTTAGTAGAAACATGATACTATTTGGGTTATGATGGACAAACTGACTAATTTTGCTTATTTCCTCCCAATGCATAGCAAAGATTTGGTTGAGAGGCTAGGTCGATTGTATATTCGTGAAATCGTGAGATCACATGGGATCCAGTGTCCATTGTAATTGATAGAGATGCTTGGTTTATGTCCCATTTTTGGCAAAGCTTGCAGAGTTAGTTAGGGACTAGAGTAAACTTAGGCACAACCTTCCATCCACCGACTGATGGTCGGGTTGAAAGAGTGATCCAGATTTTAGAGAATATGCCTCGTGCATGCGTCATTGATTTTGGTGGTAGTTGGGAGGATCATTTGGCATTGTGTGAGTTTGTATATAATAGCAGCTACCAGACAAGTATTGGCATGACATCGTTTGAGGCATTATATGGTTGACCTTGCCGATGTTGGTGACATAACAATTTTTGGCCCTACTTTTGTATAGGAGCAAAATGAGAAAATTCAACAAATTCGTCAGAACATGAAGGCAGCTTAGGATAGACAAAAGAGTTATGCAGATAATCGAAGGAAGGTCCTTGAGTTTGATGCCGATGATCATGTATTCCCTTGGACTTTTTCCTTGGAAGGGGTAGACTCGGTTTGACATTTTAAAAAAACTCGCTTTAAGATATATTGGAGCTTTTGAGATTCTTGAGAGAATAGGTCCTATTGGATACTGACTAGTATTGCTGCTTCATTTAGTGGGAGTACATAACGTGTTTCATGTATTGATATTGAGGAAGTACTACCCCAATCCCTCACACATGATTTACTAGAGATACGTCGACTTGCGAGAGGAATTTATATACAATGAGGTTCCGGTAGCTATCATTAACTAAGCTGTTAAGAAACTATGCAACAAGGAGATACCTATGGTACCTTTATATTGGAAGTTTCATGGTGTCGTGCAGGACACCTAGGAGCAAGAGGACTACATGGTGAGTCACATCCCTAAAGTTATGATTATTTCTCTGTGAGATTTTGTTGTTTTATTAAATTTCGAGGAAAAAAATTGTTTTAAGGAGGCGAGACTGTAACGACCCATATTTTTGGACATTGAGTTGATGGGTTCAACATATATTTTCATGTATCAATTAATGAATAATAAATGAAAATATATGATTTTATAGGAAGTGTGTAAATTAATGTGTGTATTAAATGAAAATACGTGATTTTTTTGACAATTGTATTATTTAATAGATGTATTGAATAAAAATAAAATAAATAACTAATGATGGTAATTTTAATAATAATAAATATTCTATAGTGAGATTTTATTAGATAATGAAATGATTAATTATTATATATATATAAAGATGATGTGTGTAAATAAGAAAGAAGACAAAAGTTATTTAGATTTTGGGATGGGAGCTACACAAATAAATGACTATATATAGTGCTCTCTCACAATCAAAATTTCATGCTCATTCTCTCATTTCTCACACGACATCCCATTTGATAGAAAAAAAAGGAAGAGAGAGAGAGAGAGAGAGAGAGAGAGCAACGAAGAAGAGAAAGAAAAAAAGAGAAAAAAAGGAAGAAAAGAAAGAAAAGAAGGAAAGAAAAGCTGCCTATTCTCGATAATTCGACGCTTTGCGTAAATTATTTTTACCTCTTTTCAATTCAAAATTGTTATAAAAGTTATGAATTATATTTTCTTATATAATTTTCAATAAAAGTATTAGCCGATTGTGTAACCCAAAACTAGGATATAATTTCATTAGGAGTAAAACTATACAATATATATATATCATTGTGTTCAGATCAACGAGTGGAATATAAATATTTACTTTATTTATACTCATTTAGGCCCTAAGAATTTATATGATAGTTGAAAGTCAACACATAGAGAATATATTTATTAGTACTGAAATTTTAGTTGGTGGATACTGAAATGTCGAGAATGAAATTCTGAATTCAATGACTCTAAAATTAGAATTTTTGGAGATCAATAGGTATATTAAATTTACATTTATGCAATTGGAGAAATAATGTAGAGATTAATATTAGATGTATATACAATATGTATAATTAATGTCAGAAAAATGTTAATTAATTACGTATAAGGTTATATATATATATATATAGATAATGTTGTATGACATTATGAATTATCTCACATAGAAAAAAATGTGTGACATAGGAAATAATTGATTTTTCCTATTTATTGTCTATTATAGCAAATTTGCGAAGAGGTTACGTAGTGTATATCAAAAGTGAAACACGTGTTGACAGTGTGAGGTTTTGGTACTTGACTCAATATTGGGAGACGTGACCAGTGACAGCGAAAACGTTGACAGTTGATCTAGTCTATGAGTAGTAAATTGATGTATTTATTTAAACTTTTATTCTACTTATAGTTGTATAATTGGGTGCTACATGCATTGCATATTGTATTGAGATATGATTGATCTTAAGATGTGCCGACCTGGCCTAAAGATGAGAGGTTCCGAGATGTGGACATTAGATCTTAATAGTGCTGAGATAGAGCTGATCGACGGATCTTCAAATGTACCATTTGACCTAATGATGAGAGGTTCTAAGGTGCGGACATTGGATCGCGATAGCTCTGATATAGGACTGATTGATGGATCTTTAGATGTGCTGACCTGGCCTAATGATAAAAAGTTTCAAGGTGCCAGCATTGGATCGTGATAGTCCGAGGTAAGAGTGGTACAACGATACACACTATGGATATATTTAGAGTGGTGCATGACACACTCTACTGGTTCATGAGTGTACCATTTGGTCGGTAGGTTACGATTGTCGAGATATGACAGTATGGCTTGGTCGGTGGGCCGCAATCGATGATTGATGTCGCGGTATGGCTTGGACGATGGTCATGTTCGTTCGAAATGGCAGTATGACCAAAGAGTCCTTAAAACGAAAGAAGGGTGCTGAGTTTAGATATTAGATCCTTGAATCATGACATAATTCATGGCATATTATGCTGCTGCATTTTTATAGGTTGATGATTGTGCATACTATTCGTTGTTGCATTGTTATTTGAATGCTTGTGATTTTGCTCATTGCATTGCATGTAAAATGCTAGACTTAAGTATATATATTTTTTACTACTCATTAGGCTCACATGGATATCAAGCTCACTACTCTTAACATTTCAAGTTCATTCGGTGTGGATAAGGTGTGTTGATTGCGTGATTTTTTCCAGCCTATCCTTAGTAGTTTGTTTGGTTTTGTTATTTTGGTATTTTAAATCAGTATGTATAAGTTTTGAAAAAAAATGTAAAGTTGAACAAGACTTTTTAATATAATTAATGTTAAAGACTTCCACTATTGTTACATTATTTCGCTTAACTTGTTATTGTTACACTCTGAATACTATAATTTTTTTGATGGTAAGGCTTAACAGTAGCCGACAAGTTTGACTGAGGAGTAGACTTGTCTGACTATTGTGCCGGTGGGGCCACTTGTATGTGGGTTTAGAAGGGATCCCGACACTATCACCTTATGTAACTGTTGATGACAAAAAAAAAAAAAAGTTAGGCTTTTACTGTTACCTCTCCATCAAAAATTTCAATTATAATAGCCAAGCCATTTCCCCGCAACTTTTTGTACTCATAAAACTAACTCTTTTTTTTTGTGGTGAATGGAACGTTAGGAGTGAAATGTCTAGTGTAGTTCACAGTTATGTTTATTAGCATACTTGGCTCCTTGTACTTAAAATAAATAAATAAATTATAATCACACATGTCGAGATATAATATTTAATGCATAAAAATGGTTTCATCTTGATTAATCGAACATATTTACAGTCACTCTAGTTATGCAAGATAACTTTATTATTTTCTAAACTGAAACATGTAATTTTACAAGAATGATGATACAATTTTTAAAAAACAAAAACAATAAAAATAATAAAATAAAACTTGAAAAAGTGTACATTATGTTATGAACTTGAAGATTTCTCCTCAATCCTTTGAAAAATAGGTATGCAAATAATGATTCACAATTACTTGCAATGTTCAAACCATTAAAAATAAAAATAGAAGCAACACAAAAAGGAGAAAGTCAGCAACTGAAAAAAAAAAAAAACTTGATTTCCATTTATGTATGGTTTACATATATTATAGATATTTAAAGTGAAAAGAAACACCGAAATAATAAGAAAAAATTCGATTGAAATAGGGATGAAACAATGTAAAAGATAGAGATGTGAATATTCTATTGGATATGATGGTCTTTTACTTGGTGTTAAGGTGCTAGTAGTTAATGGAATTTATTGTGAAAAAAAAATGAAGTAAAGAACATTTAGGTGAATTCATGAAAGAGTAATTGTATAATTCAGATTTCTTTTATAATTTTTATGGTGAAAATAGGGTACTAATTTGGTTTAAGTAGTTGCAACCATATGTTATTAAAAGAAGCATGCAATTAAAGGAGCTCCAATAAAATGAAAATATTTACATGCTTAAGTATTAGATTTTTAATTTCTTATAAATTTTTTTTGATTCAATTATTTTGTGTGTACTTTATCATTTAATATTTAACCAAGGTTTCTATGACTTCCTGTCAAAAAAGGGTTTAACATACTCGTACGTCTATATACTTTTTTTTTTTGCTAAAAAAAAAAAAATATTAATTTCTTTTGAGTTATGATCAAAGGTACATGCCTTGCTTAAAAAAGGTCAAGGACTTGAATTAATGGTGTCCTAGCTTTCCTCACACTTCATTAACCAAGTTGTCAATTTTAATAAATGTTATTGTTTTGTTTTAGCTAGGTATATGAACTTTTTCTTTTTATGAAACTATAAGAAATGTAGTTTTCTGCAGCAAAATATTTATGCCAAACAAACAAAATTGTCACAAAAATGTTTTTAATGACAACCATTATGTTGCCACCAATACTTAAGCCAATAATGCAATAGCATTTATAAAAATTATAAATATTAGTGACAATGTACAAGTTATCATAAATAAAGTTAATATGACCTACATATGTGCAATGCCGCAAAAGACTATTTGTAGCATAGTAAACATAATAATCCAAAACATTCTAATGCGTCCACATCAAAATTAAATTTAAAGAATTTCAATTTAATATGAAAATTTTAAAAGAAAACATGTTTTGAATGTCTATGTGTATATTAAATGAAAATAAAATCATATAAAATAGCTTTAATGACTTAGAAACTGAAAAATAATGAAAAATAGGAAAAAGGAATGAAAGACCGCTATCCTCGTGAAGGAAAACCACTTAGAAAAGCTAGGTCACACTGTCGACCGCGGTCCACAGTTGAAAAACATGGAAATTTCGAGAAAATTTGACCGCCAATCAAAGTACTCACTTACCGACCGTGGTCCGTGTGTGATATATATATATGTTGGCTGACATAAACTCGTCATTTTCATCTTGGTTCATTCCAAATCAGGCAGAGAAAATTCTAAAACTCAGAGGAGAGCTTTTTGAAGTAGGTTGGTCTGAAAATCAAAGGATCAAGGTAAGAATCCGAGTTTGTCTACTTATTTAATCGTTGATTTTCTGTTTGCTTAGTCATTGAGAGGATGAACAGGGGAGTTTTGGCGTAGATAAACATTTTCAATGATGGAAAACTGAAGTTCTCTTTTAACTTTAGTCTTTAAATCGTTCTAGTGTCAATTTTCATTTCAATTCTCATTGAATTTTTAGTTAGAAGGCGTTTTATGAACTAAACTGTAGTTGAACAATTCTATGAACGAAGGTGGGGCAAATTAAGACATTGAAGTTAGTTCTGTTTGAAATTTAGTTATAGAATCTTTTCAAATAGCTTACGAAAGATTTAACCATTAAAAACAGGTGTTGAAACTTTTAAAACTTGAAGGCAAAATTTCAAAATTTTGAAGAATAGTGACTACGAACTTCTTTTGTGGGATAGTGTATTGTAATAAGAGAGCTTAAAGAAGAGTTCCCTCGACACACTCAGGTGAGAGGGATATCCTTGCTCTTTAGTAATGTGCAAGTATCACACTTGAAACATGATGTGTATTAGTATAAGAAATTGAGATGTGTGTGTTGATATCATTCAAATTGATTGGATTGTTTGCTATGATTGAGATTGCCAGATGATTTATCGCTTTACATGGTTTCTATCGAGATTTTCGTATATTGGTATTTCAATATTTTGTTTCAATGATCATATTGATTGATTGTTATGAGCTTGTATGATTGACTTTACTTCACTAAATAAAGATTAATGGATAATTAAGAATCCCACACACCAGTATGATAGGCTGCAAAGCGTCGTAAATATTCTTGACCCTTGGTGTTGATCACAACTTCATTGTCTTAGGAATAATAAGGAATTGATCGCATGACATTCCTTACCTTTGACTGTGAGATCTTTGGAATAAAAGGAATCAACCACTAGGTGTTCTTTTCCTTAAATTTTGCTTGACACTTGATTTGTCTTTGGGATATGGTAACCAGCTACAGAGCGTTGCCTTAGTAATTGGCTGTATAGCATTGCTGTTCTTTAGACTGTGATTCACATGTACCGATCGCGAGGGGGTGCATGGGAATAAGTAATTTGCTACAGAGCACCACTTATCTTTGGATGTTGATGTTTTTGATTTCTTGTTTTTGGCCAAATTGCATGCACTAATTTCCATCCTAGATCACAAGGGAATATTGGGAGTCTAATCAACTCTTCTGGTTTAGGTTACAACAAATAATTAAATCTTTGAAATGCTTAATGTTTGGAAGTGTGTGCATGTTTTGAGTTTGATCTTGTATAATGCTAGAGATGTGTAGGATTGACTCACTAGGCTTTCGAGCTCACCCAATAATTTCATTTTCGAGTTTTCACAAGTCTAACATATAGTGACTACTTTCTGGCAGTGGAAATTCTCAAGGAAGGGTCTATAATTGTCTTTGAAATGTTGTAATTAAAGAATAGATCTAATGCTCTCTATTTTGTTGTGATATTGAAACTATACTCGGACTATATTTTCATATTTTGATGATACAAATTTCTGGAGTATTTTGTTGAATAAGATGTTTTCTTGTATATCATTTTGAGTGTTTTTCATTGGAAATATTTAATCGAAAGTTGTTAAATATGGGCTCACTATTTTGAAAATTTTAATATTTATTTTTATTTGAGAAACAACAGAATTTAAAATAGAAAGTAGCATTCCAGTCGTTAGGGGATGGTAATCCGATGATCTCTATTCCGGAGAGTCCGAACACGAGGCCGGGGTGTTACAAATATGGTATCAAAGCTCAGTTGTAGCTCTATTAGAAAGTTTATCTTAGAGGTAGGGTGCACTGAGCTACTGGAGTCTCATCCGAATAAATGGTAATAGGATGTATAGCGTTATGACCGTAGTCACTCTAGGAGATTTTGTAACACCCCAACCCCCAAGAGATATGTTTAAGCTCAACCACAAGATGGGTTGGGTCCTATGTTACATTTACAAGTACGCAACTTGTATCTCAATTTCTTTATTCTAAAACTTATTGAAATACTCATAAATACACTTCCATTGAGTTTAAAATTCAACAAGATAATATTAGTGAATAAAGGAAAACTTCAAACTCTTTATTTGTAAAATAAAGAAATACATTATTGAATTCATGTAATCAAAAGAAAGAGTACATAACTCTAAAATTTAAAAATAAAATTCAACGGAAGTCTTTATTAAAAATTTGGGCAATATGCCCTTACATAGAAACTTTCTAAAAATAGAGTTTCTAATCTCTTAGCAAGCTTGCTCATGCATTTCAAATTCTTGAAAAATAGAAGAAAGGGGTGAGCACATAGTCTAATGGATCATTCATCAAACTACTAATTTACTAATTCAAATTAAAAGTACATCCAATTTTGATTACTTACAAGCATTAAGCGTTTTAAACAATATCTTGTTAGTGTTTTATATTTGACCAAAAAGGGGTTTTAATCCCTTGATGTTCTTCATTAAAATACTCCTATTCTGGGATGGAATGCCAATTCATCTTGTCACATTCCACTGGAAATAAGGATCACATGTCCACATTCCAATTATTTTAAAACACATCCACACTTAGTGATGTTACTTATATACACTAAGTATATGCAAATAACACCCATAGCGTCACTTAGACTACTATAATGGTACATTGTTGTTATCTTTGATTTTTCATATATAATTTCAAATAAATATGAAACAAGATAATAATAATTAATATCATAATTTAAATAATCAAAAGAACATTGAAACATACATGGCATGCTTAAAAATTCCAAAAAATAAGCTTAAGCATGGTTTCTAAGCATGTTATGGTATCATGTATGAATTAAAATATGAAAACATGTTAAATTGAAAACAAAACTTGATCAAACATGCTTCAAACTGAAATATAAACATGCTGAAAATTAAAAACAAACATGAATATACTAAAGGCTTGAAGTAGTAAAGAAGGAGTTCTAGAAATTTCCTCCACCTTAATTCGAGTTTCTTTGTAGAATCCGACAGAGGCTTGCCTTATCCACCACTTTTAGAACTTCAAGAACTTCTAATCACCAACAAAAATACTTCAATAACTCTCTAAAACACTAAAAATAAGAGCTTCTCACACAAGAAAGAAAAGAGAGTGAAAAGAGGTGCCAAGAAGAGGGCAAGAACAAACAAAGAGGGAAATGTCAACTCTTTGCTTTGGGATGAGATGAAAGTGAGCAAGGGGGTTTATATAGATGTTCATGAGAGCATATGAGACGTCCTAGGGCAGCCTTGGGCAGCTCACAAAAATTTGGGCAAGTTTCTACACATAAAGGGGATGGTTTGCATAAAGAGGGCAAGTGTGCTCATAGTTGGCAAGTGGGACCACTATGTCTTTCTAATTCAAAAGATATGAGTACAATCTTGTTTCCTAACTATGTGTGAACACAAAAGAGGTTTAAATCATATTCTAATTCAAATGGGACGTCCCCTATATGCTCATGACAACTTTCTTTTTTGGTTTCCTTGCTTGCTCATCACACAAACACACAATGTATACTTTCTTATTTTCTTATCTCTTGGACATCAAGCATGGGTGTACAATATCAAATTTGAGGGGACACTATATAATAGTCAAAGATGCTCATCTTGGTTCCAAGAAACTATCTAAATGGGGTTGCTCACATCTGTACACACACACATGGTCATGATTGGGACAATTTTGGCTTAAGTGGGTGTGGGTGTACACAATCAAGTGGGGGTGTATATGGAATCATGTCGTACGGTTTCTAGACCATATAAAACATCTATTAATGTGGGTGTACTGTATCATTTGCATGGAACATGAAATCATTTTACAAGGCTTCAAATAAAGGAAACATCCCATGGAGCTTAGGGTAGGGTGAGGGTACATATGATCATAGTGTTCCACCCATGTAACTTGCACATGCTTAGGGTGGCCATGACTTCATGAGTTCACAAAAATCAAATAAAAATTAGTATCACCTTATTTACAAGGAATTATGATTTATAACCTATAGTTTTCGAATCACATGAACCTAATGCACATTTTAAGGTATGGTTTGACCCAAGATGAATTTTTCTCAAAAACTTTCCTTATTTAAGACCCATTGAGGTCACTAGGCAAATGAATATCCGAATCTTGATCAATTGTTCTGATTTTCGGATATGTTATTCATTTTGTTAGTTCATGTCATTTTATTTCATTTCAAGTCATTTTGATCCCCCGAAGTACCCTAAATGCCAATTCTTTCCTAATTTGGACCCTTGAAGGGTGTTTGGCAAATGAAAACCTTATCCTCGACTAATTGTTCTAATTTTTGGATATGTTGTCCCATTAGTTGGTTCATGTCACCTTCATTTTAAGTTGTTTTACGTCCCTAATGGGCACTAAATGAAACTTTCGAAAACCTGCCAAATTTAGCCTTAAAATGATCCTGTTTCATTTTGTACCCAATTTCACTGAATTGATATTGAATTTCAGGGTATTACAACAGCTTAATGGTAGTGGGTTTTGTGAAATTAAGGTACTTATGCCCCAGGTCCTTGGTTTGAAACTCCGCGGAGGTGGGAAAACCCCAAGGGGAGGGGACAATGCCTTGAGTCACCCAGTGTGTCCTGGTGTGTCGGTTTGTTACAGATTTCAAATGAGTCAGTTGTTTTTCACTGAAAAATGGTTTTTATTGGGTTTTGATTTTCAGTGGAAAATGGTTTTTCATTGAAAAAAGTTTTGAATAAATTTTGGATTAACCGGGTGATGCCTTGGTGGCATAGTGAGTCTAAAGTAAAAGACATTAGGGCATAGGTTAGAGACTAATAACATGATTGAACACCCACTTGTTTGGTCAGGACGCGAGTTCAGGAGGATTCTGTACCTCTAGTTTCTATGTAGGATGGGTAGCATAGGGATTTGGAGGTATGGAAGAATCCTGGATTTGAAGAATGACAGACCATGTTTGGTAAATGTTCGTGTGTCTTGTAGAGCAGATACTTGCTATGTTTGGCTGGGATGGGGCAGTCAAGCATAGCGAGTCTTGTGAAGCCAAGGAATCCATTCACAGAGGCACATGTTCTATTATGCCTAATCAACATAGTAGGACGTGGTAGCTGTGGAACTCAAGACATTTGCACAATTGTAATGGGTGTAATGGGATTTCCAAGTGGAAGTCTTTGTGGAAGGGCGAGGTGTAATACCTCAGAATTTTGTCAAATAATTTAAAATAAATAAAATAAGTTGAATAAATTAATTTCAAAGATTTTTAAGAAATTTTGGGTGCGAATGGTGGGTTGAACATGAAAAATAATTTATATTGGAGATATAATAAAAATTTGGATAATTAAATGAAAATTACAATTTAATAGAATTAACTATGAAATTTAAGGAATTGCTTAAGAAATAAATAGAAATAAAATATTTACACATATTGGCTAATATGTGAATG
>JAJIYU010005255.1:0-22686 GCA_030144865.1 Tinospora cordifolia
AAGGTTCAACTTCTGAAATAAAATTAAAAATTAGAGGTTGCAATATTTATTACCAAACACAATTTATAGAAAAATGTCTAATTAGATACTCTTATTTTTATGCAGCTAAAAATATAAGTACTAATTTTTGTATGCGCTGAGTTACCAAACAAGAACATAGTGTCAAAATAAAAACCATAGTGACACCTTTTTTAGATATGAATGTGCTAATGTAACAATTAGCAACTCTTTTCCAGCCCACAGAGGAACGAACCAAAACTAAGAGGGCTTCACCTACACTTCCCTTCATCGTGAAAACAAAGATTTTTAAGCAAAAGTTGAAGGGCCTAACTAAACCAACCACGTGATTTTGAGACAACAGTATGACAACAATGCCCAAATCATCAAAATTCAGAGGCATCTATGCTGTCAAGAGGGTCCAGTTCACCAGAGAAAAAGTGAATACTTATCATTCACCTTTAGGTACATCAAAACTCTCAATCATCAATCCAGCTAAGTTTGTATCAATTTTCCTGCGTATTAGGAATAGAAAGAAGCCATTGTAGAAGTCTTGACAATAGCTGTAAAGCCAATTAAGACAACAGTGTTTCACATATTTTTCTTCCTTCGTAATAAAGTATACTACTGCACATCATGAATACAAATACCCACATGGATAGGTCCAACTATCTAATGAAGGATCCGAGCAAACTTCAATCATGCATAAATACAAATGCCAACAAGTTCTATGACTTCAAAGTGATCCCACAAACACCATAGCCAACCATGAAAACAACTCTAAACAGATAAATAACAGACAAACAAGAGGTAGAACTTACAGAACCTTGCAAACACCACTCCAATCCATATCATGCTAATGATCAACCATTTATCCTGGATAACGAAGCCCTTTCTATAACTTCTTGTCTTTCAACGGCCCTCTTGGAATCTTGCTCAGGAACTTGGCGTCTAACACTGCATATTGTTTCTTTATCTCATGCATTGCCTTCTCCGCAAAGGAGTCAACCTGGTCTTCGTATTTCTCATAAAGCACAGGTACCGTGTGTAGTAAAACAAACACTGTTTGAAAAATTAATTAGAACAGCTGGAACATGAAACATGCCATCCGCTAAAAATAGATAATATATAGGGCATTGCATCAATTGTAAGAATTCCATATCCGTACCTATGTAGAACAAGGTCAAGAAATTGCACCAGCTCCCCACAATTGACACGACCCAAATACCAGCAATAGCCTATTGAAACCAATGCATTAATCTTCCACGCAACTCGAAATCAGCATAAGAACATATCTTACCTTGACTTAGGTATGCTCGTTTCATATTATGCATATTTGGAGGTCCAACTTCTTCATTTTCAAACTCTATGCATTATGTGTTTTTCTTTCTTTTTTTTCTTCATTCCGCTCATTTATTATTTGATTTATTACCCCTACTACATGAATTTCACTTATTGGTCATTATCTTCTCACATACTATTTTTTTCCATTAGAAAATCTACACAATGATATATTAAAATGTTAAATGTCAGACAAATTTCCCAAATCCATGTTGTATCATTAAATGTTAAACATGCGTGCATAATGCTAAAGAAAAAGCTACAAGTAACATGTATAAGAACAACATTGACCCATTAAACCATTATAATAATTATGGTAACATGTACTTCACAATTTTGTCAGTAATAAGAAAAACTAGAACCTCTATTTTGGGCAATGCAAGAATGAATAAAAGCATCAAATCAATTGTAAATAACACGCTTGTGAATGAAGCTGTAAACTAATGTGGAGATCTAGTGACCTTGACATATTAGATTGGTAACAATTGGCGGGGAAGATTTAAACCTCCTTTACCATTTTTTTCTTTTTTTATTATTTAATTATTAAGCTTGGGTAGAGCAACATACAGCAAGAAACTTCTTTAGATCACGCCCAGATGCAATGTCTCGCAAAAAAGAAATGGCACAATTGATTTCCACCCTCAGAGCAGATGCAAACTCCAAAATTGGTTCCTCCGGTAGATGAACATTGGGAATGTGCGGTGGAGACCTATGAGAAGATGCATGGTCAATGAACAAAAGGTGCGAGGCACATAAGAGTAGAGATTTTCATAAACATACATACTTGTTGATAAAATATGTAGCGTTGGACCACAGAAACATGACTGCCAGAGAGATCATCAAGCAATGACATACTAGAGTGAGCAAGTGATACTCAAGTAACTCAAAGAGAAACCAAATAGCAGTAGCAACACCGAGTACGCTGCCCGAAATCTTCTTGTTCCGCCACAAGAAAACATCAGCAGCTGCATCATCAAGGCCATTTCATCAAACAAAATCAGGACGAAGGACACGGACCTAAAGACCTACTCTAAATATAATAGAAAGTATTAAAAAAAAAAAGTATAGCACAAAAAATTAGGCCCTATTTGGTGTAAGATTTAAGAAACAATTTTCTGTTTTTGAAACCAAAGATTCCATAAAAACTTTTTTGTTTAGCATGCCTTTCAGAATTACAAGAACTACTGTAAATTCAACCTTAAAATTTGTGAAAAGTTTTCTTTTTTCTTTTCTTTTTCTGGCTTTCTTTTTTGTTTTAAAAAAATTACATGGAAAGGATACAGTAAAAGCATGTTCTTGAAATTTTGGTTTCCAAAATTCATTTTTGAATGCTAAGCCAAAGAAGCCTTAACACTAACAATTCAAGTGAATCAGAAGCATTACAACCAAAACCAGATACTACTAATCATTAAGCACGACCCAACAAACCTGATCTGACATCCAAGAGATCCAAATGGCAACACCAAAAAAAATAAAAATAAAAATAAAAAATAAAACCCTAAAAGCTAGGGTTTTGAAACAAGGGCTATAAGCTCAAAATCTTGAAACAGAAGTAAGATGAAGGAATCAGGAAAAATAAAAAAATAAAATAAAAGAAGGTAGAACAAAAACGAAACTCGTACGTTTTCCTCCGCCCAACAGCTTGTGAACGGGCTTCTGCCTACCGAAGAGCCGAGAAACCGCTGATTTAGCAGCGGAGAAAGAAGGAGAGGAGGAGGGGTTGTCGTCATCGGAATCGGACGAAGAAGACGACGAGGAATTGTGGTGGCCGTGAAGCTTCTCAGATATTTTATCCATCAAAGATTCGGACTTGATACTTGAATCTTCATCCGCATGCTCCGCCATCAATCTCTCAATTACCAAACCCTAAAGATACCTTGGAAATGGAAGAGAGAAAACAGCACAGTTGAGATGAAGTTGAGGAGAGTGGACTGCCTTCGAATGAATTGCAGCAGTTCGCTTGGAAGTGGTAGCCACGAACTACGGCGACCAAGAGCGCAAAACTGCTGACGCGTGGCGGTGTAGTCAGAAGTAACAAGCGGTCGTGGTTCGGTCGGTGTCGACTGGCCAGTCTTTTAGGTTGTCTTAGATGTGGATTTTCTTTATTAAAAAAAAAAAAAAGAGAAAAAAAGCTTTTCCCAACATTTTGAAAATTCAATTATTTAGAAATTATTTGGCATACAAGACTCCTATCCTTTTTTAGGAATGATTATGAAAATATTTTTTATTATTTTATTTTTTTCCTCATGCTCTTTTTCTGTCTTTCTTCTTCTTTTTCCTTACTTTTTCTCTTTTAATTTATTTTTTAAAATTTTAAATTTATGTTATTTTTGCTCCAAACGATATTTATAATCTTTTCTTTATTTGATTTAAACCTATCTTATTCTATTATTTAAAGATTACTTAATATAATTTTATGGACCCTAATAAAGTTTAAATGTAAGTTGGGTATTATCTTTTAAAAAAAATAAAAAATTTAAGATATGTAAAAGAAATGGTATTATATTAATTTTTTTTATTAGAAAAATATAGATAACATCTTTAAATACCAAAAAGAGTACAAAGTGAGAATTAGAGGACACATGCATTAAAAAAAAAGATTTTTCTATTTAAAAAACTGAATTTTTTCTGTATTTGATTTAAACCTCATTTTCAATTTTCAAACCAAACAAGTTTTTCTCTTTTTTTCACTTTTTATATTTTTATTCAAAAAAATTAGATTTGATACGGTTAGAAAAAGAGTTATGTTTGAATAGAAATAAAGAGTTTTAAATAGTCCAACATTGCTAAATTGAAACGGTATAGCTAAGATATAAGGAGATAGTGTACTAGTCTCTTTGGTTGGAAGAAAAAAGAGACAATGGGCCCATATTCATTAACTATCTTAAGATAGTTTTTTACAGTTTTTTATAGTTGGTGACTGTTTGAATATTCGTACCAATTCAAACACACCTTTTCTAATTAATATATAATACATATTTTTATAGGAAAGAATACATTGATTTTAAAAGAAGAAAATTCCATAAATTTGATTTATTCCAGTTGACAGAAATCGAATTTTGGTGCTATAATTCGATTTGAACAGTTGTATCATGGGAGACAGATTCCATAGACTTCAAGCACTCGAAAAGGGAACAAATTCTGTCTTAGGACATTGCTCTCGCAAGCCTCTGTTCAGATTTTTTCTATTTTCTTTAGAATTATTTACTTTGCATTATTAATAGTAGTATTTAACAGATACTAAACATTATTCTTCACACTGGTGTAGATACATTAAAACTAAACATGTACTTACAAATGAAACACGATAATTACAAATGAGTTACAAAACAGTTTTAAACATAATAATAGTTACACAAAACACTGAGTAAAGCACAAAAAATATATTTTATTGATGTAAGTGTATTAAGTATAAAATTGAGGAAGTAACAAAAAATGTCAGAATAATTAACTTAATAACATAATTATTTAGGCCTTTTTTATTTAATTACGGTAATGTTGCATATTGTTAATTATTATAAAAAAATACCAAAATATATATAGTGTTCTTCTTTGTTAATGTATATTGTTGAAGAGTCGACAGTGAGGGTTTTTGTAGCAGTGACGAAATAGTGATGAGAGGTGATGACGAGCATCATCGACGAGGGTTTTCCACTACTTCATTTGCAACACGGTGAATCTCTTTATTTATTTAATAAAAATCTACATACCAACGAAAGAATCACCATTAAAAAAAAAGAAAGAAAAAACAAGCCTCAAATTCTTTGCATACAACAATTCACGAACACTAGAGAATGCAATCAAGCGTGTCAAAACAAAAATACAAAAAATAAAGAAAAAGGGAAAAACTTTCCAAAATCAAAAAATGCCTAATAAGACGGAGAATCCAATGATTATAAGCTAAACAATATGAACAATAAGGAGAGCTTGGCCAGAAATAAGAATGTTTCCGGTATCTCCAACTTCACAAAACCCTAATTTGGCGACACAGGTGTCGAAACAGAGTGCATAGGCGCAACCACATCAATAGGTAACGACGTCGTCGCAGAAAGGATCGTTTATGACACTACAACATGAACTGTGATTCAGATCTGCCTGTGTTCATTGTTGTTTTTGTTTGCTATTGCTGGAGCTGTTTGAGTTGTTTCTCAAGCACGAAGGAGATGAGGCAGAGATCGAAACTCTTGCAACGGACGCCATGGATAGATTGATCTACTCGCACAAAATCCTCTGTTGTTGTTGATGGAAGAGGTTTCCATCAAGAATCTCTGTTGTTGCCATGCTACTATTGTTGTTGATGGAAGGATTTTCGACAAGAATATTTGGCCCAGCTCATCGGATCTCAGTTTTGGCCCAACTTTATACTATTTTTAAAGATTGTATACATTGTACCCATTTTTATATTGTTGTATACCACTTTTAGAGATTGCATACCATTTTTATCCCAACAAATTAGTTTCTGAACACTATTATCCTTTTGTATACACATGTTATATTGATGTTATTCGAAAATAATACCAATAGATCATTTCTTAACAGATATCACGTTATATATACACATTATACCAAATTTACACACACTGTATACAAGTGTTTTTGAGATATTGCAACATATTGCATTATGTACTTAGAAGTTATATATGTTGTAAACATTAGGTGACTTTGTTACATCATCTTTGATCGTTTATAATATTATGTGAATTTTTCATTTTATTTTATCTTTTGATACAGATTGTTTGATTTTGAATCAGTTTGGAACATTGCTATCATATTGTATACACACATTATATAGATTTTATTCGAAAATGATAACAACAGATCATGTTCTGAACAAATTTCATGTCTTAGTAGCATGTTATACCAATATTATACCCGTGAAATAGTTATTGTGGTGTTATACACGAGTAGCACATGTCATTCGAATTTGTATACACACATTATTTTTACGTGATACCAATAAGATACCAAGAACAGATTATCACACTGCATTTTCGTCATTCACATCTGTATACACAGATTATTCGAAAGTTATACCAATGTGATACCAGAACAGATATGTTACCCAAATAGGTACATGTCATTCAAATCTGTATACACGGATTGTTAGGATGTTATATGAATATGATACCAAAATAGTTACATGCCATTCGGATTTGGATACATGCATTATTCGTTTGTGATACCGATAAGATATCAAGAATTGATTATTGCACTGCATTTTTGTCATTCAAATTTGTATACACAGATTATTTGGAAGTTATACTAATGTGATATCGGAACAAATATGTTACCTAAACAGTTACACGTCATTCGAATTCATATACACCATTATTCGTTCGTGATACCAATATGATACTAGACCAAGTATAACGTTGTATACACGTTATTCAAATTTGTATACACGGATTATTAGGATGTTATACGAATATGATACTAGATCCTGCAACACATAGTATTTTGTATACAGCGTGTATACAAAAGTTATACACACTGTATACCAATATTTTAGATCCTACAACATATGCGTCATTTTTTCTTTTTTGTTTTCATAAAAAATATGTTTGTAAACTATTTTTCAGTATTTTTGATATTAATTTTCTCATTTTCGTATATAATCGAAAATGATAATATTTTTATAAATATTTTTTTTTGTACAAATATGTGCTTTTCCCTATAAAATTCTCAAATACATGATTGATGACACACCCTAATTCACCAAATAATTAGGGTTCTAAAACAAGTGGGCCTGTTGTACCCCTTATTCCCACCACCTTTAAGATCTTGAATAGTTTTAGTAATAGTAATAAGCCCTTGCTCAATGGGAAGACAAAAAAAAAAAAAAAAAAAATCTTATTTTTTAGATTATTTTCAATTATAATGAGTCCTTAAAATCATAATCATAAGAAATACAAAACAACATCATTAATCATGTAACTTGTGTGAATAGATTTAATATGTATGAACTTAATTCTCTAATATATAAATAAAACCAGGCAGATTTTACATAAGATGAACAAGATTATCCTATAACAAATATCATTAAACTTGTGACTTTTTTGACGCACTACCTCACCTACTACTACACATGCGGTTAGTTAGCTCAAGTCGAAGAGATAAGTGATAGTGCAAGTACGAAAGACACCCAGGCTTGGCCCTGAGCCAAGGCCCAAAGGGCAATAGCCCTGGGCCTTGTCACCCTTTGACCCCTTAATTTTAAAGGCTCATGTATATATATATAATTAAAAAATTAAAAATTAATTTATTAATAAGTTGTACCTTTATTTTTGGGGGCCCCAAATTATAAATTTGTCCTGAATCCTTAAAAATATTAGGTGCAGCCCTGAATATACCCTTAAGAGCTGTTTGGTGTGCATGATAGGCTAAAATTATTCTACAAGATAGAATTAGATTATATAGAGAGACGATTGGATAGAATGTGAATGAAATTGAATAATATGAGATAAAATAATATCATAAGTTTATGATAAGTTGTGAGCACAAGATTAATTTTAATTCTATCCTTCCGGAGCCAAACATGAGAACAATATTACTTTTAATCTTATCCCATTCAGTCCTACACAACAAACAGCCCCTTTACAGTTAGTGTTTGATAGATCAAGTAGCGCAATTTCTAGGCTGATAGATCTATAGATTGGTGCCTGCCCCAGTTTCACATATCTACAACTTCTAAAGGAGTCTTGTTGATAGAATGATTAGGCAGACTATTAAAAGCAAACTCAATTTGTGGAAGGGCAGCATCTCCACTGGTTCGGCTTATTTATCACCGCTAATAGAACAAACCATTTATATTGCCAAGAGCGCAATTTGTTTGCAACTTTAATTTGATAAACTAAACGCCCTTCCTGAAAGAGAAAGCTGCAATGCCCAGAACGGGCACAGCACGTTCAACTTCAAAACTTGCAAGTCTCATCAAAACTGGTGCGCTGCATTACTTACCTTTGATTAAAGCAAAACATTCGTTTTCAGCTCTACTCCATTGAAAAACTGCTCTCTCTTTAAACAATCAGTAATAGGTGTCATGATAGTGCCAAGCCATGAAAGCATTGGCACTTCACGCATTGCTTTATAGGCACTGATCATTTTGTAATTGCTTTCACTTTCTTACAATCAATCTAGAAATCATCTTTTACCACAATAAATCCACAGAATAAAAGAATATGGTCATGACCTACATTTTTTTCAAGATTGATTAATATGTCAAGGATTAAATATGATGGACACACTTTTAATGCCCAAGAGAAATATATAATTGAAAAAAAAAAAAAACCAAAATCCATTAATCCCAGAGTATGTTAGGCTTGCATATAAAGTTCATTCCACAGGATTAACATTATTACCCATCCTATACAAAATGCAAATAACTATCTTTAATCACATATCAAAGAGAAAATGGAATCGACATATGGTTTTGGAAATCTTCACCAGTCTAGGTAAATGATACAAATTTTCAACAATAAATGAAAAATGTTACATATTTGGGTGAATCTAAGCTAATCAAGAAACTTGATTCTTTTTTTTTTTTTTTTCAATGAAATTTAGGTACTAAAAATTTGTATACAAATGTATCTATGACATAGCTTGACCACTTGATTGTTCTCGTTCATTGTCAAGATTAAATGTATTGAAACATAATGGTCAAAGGACACCATAATAATCAAGGAAAACCCATAAATTCTAAAGCACTAGGAGAACAAAAAAATCTCATTTTCTCGTGGTTTTCCATATAAATTTCACCCCAAGATGAAATCTACTGTAATTAAAATTGAATTTAATGAACAATCAATGTGACTGAATCTGCAATACCTATTGTTGCGTTCTCACCAATAGCCTCGGCAGGAGCAAGATCCATTCTTGAAGTGATGGAAACGACTGGAGTCCCTTACAATGATCTCATGATCAACTACCTTAGAAATGTAGGTGATGGCACTGTGGCAATCACCGCAAACACGAAGATTTTTGGTAATTCGGATGGGTGCACCAGAGGCTGAATTGAGAATACCGTAAGCAAGGGCCAACTTCTCACTATGCTCAGATAAAAGATCACCTTTCTCTTCATTGTCAACATCATGAAGAGCAAAGCTTGTCTCAGGAACGTAACCAATTGCTTTGATGCGTTGGATTAAGTCTGCAAGGAACTCATAAATCTGTTCAGATTGTGGGTTAGACCTGTCCCCTACAAAGAAGCTAGCAGTGCCCTTCTTTCCTTGGACCCAACTGCACCCTGGTCTCTTCTTGATCCCTGTATTCCTCATTAAAAGCCTTATCTTTGCAACGTCTTTCCATCGCCCAGCGTTGGCATATATGTTTGAAAGCAGTGTGTACGATCCATCATTCTCAGACTCCAAATCTATAAGTCTTTCTGCAGCGTATTCTCCAAGCTCAACATTGGCATGAATCCTGCAAGAACTAAGCAAAGCTACCCATACAATTGGGCTTGGTTCCATTGGCATGCTTTTGATTAATTCTACCGCTTCATTCAAATGACCAGCACGACCCAACAAGTCAACCATACAAGCGTAATGTTCCACACCAGGAACCACCCTGTAGTCCTTCTGCATGCTTTTGAAGAATTTGATCCCTCGCTCAACCATTCCAGAATGGCTACAAGTATATAGAACAACAACAAAGGTAATGCCGTCTGGTACAAAACCTGCTTCTTGCATCCTACCAAAGACTTGCAAGGCTTCCTCACCACAACCATGCATACCATAACCTGTCATTAATGATGTCCAAGAGACATCATTTCTTTGGGACATCTTTTCGAATACATTTCGTGCTGTTTCAACATCTCCACACTTTGAGTACATGTCTATGAGACAATTTGCCACAAATAACATGTTTGATTCGTAACGATTTCGAATAACATAGGCATGAATTTGTTTACCAAACCTCAAGGCAGAAAGACGAGCACAGGCCATTAGAGAACAAGATATGGTAAAGGCATTTGGCATGTAAGCTCCTCGAATCATTTGTGAGAACAGTTCCAATGACTCATTAGCATCACCATGTTGAGCATAGCCACCAATCATGACCGTCCAAGTTACCACATTTCTCTCTTTCAGCAAAATTGAGTCAAATATAGCACGTGCTACGTCGGTACTTTTGCACTTAGCATACATATCTATGAGTGCATTGCGCAACATAAGGTCATCCCCAGGATCACCATGATCTTGATTCATCATCCATTTCATCACATAACAATGAGTTTCCTTTCCTTGCATCAACGCACCAACAGCAGCACAACCTGACAGAAGTGAAACAAATGTTACAACATTGGGTGTAGAACGTGAAAGTAGCATTTTCCGGAAGATATCAATTGCCTCAAAACCATGTCCTCTCTGAGCATACCCTGCAATCACAGCACTCCATGTCACAACATTCAATTCAATTTTCTTTTCCTGCATCTTGTCAAATAGAAGCAAAGCTTCATCAAAGCTACCCATCTGAGAATACCCAGTAACAATTGCATTCCAAGAAACAACATCTTTATCTTCCATTCTTTCAAATACTTCTTTAGCTTCCTGCATCATCCCACACTTGGCATACATGTCCACAATTGCATTACCCACAAAGACGTCTTCAAGGAGACCACTACGCATGGCATACCCATGCACTTGTTTCCCTTGCTTAAATGCTCCAACCGAGGCACAAGCAGGAAGAATATTAACAAGACTCACAGCATCGGGTCGAAGCTTTGCATCCTCTTGACGCGCCAGAACAAACACGTCTAACGCTTTGATTGGGTCTCCACTCTGCATATAAGCAGCCACGATGGAATTCCAAGAAACCTGGTCTCGTATCCCTCTCTCAGACAATTCGTCAAACACCTGGCGTGCCTCTTCCAAAGCACCACAACGTGCATACATGGAGACCAACGCATTGCAAACAAACACATTCGATTCAAAGCCGTTGACACACACAAAAGCATGAATCCCAGTACCGGCAGGGAAAGAGGGCAGCTCGCCACAGGCTTTAAGAACAAAAGGGTAAGTGAAATCATCAGGCTTCCAGTGCAACCTAAGCATTTGTCGGTACAAACACAAAGCTTGACGAAGGAATCCAAGCCGAACGTGTTGTCTTATGAGAGCGTTCCACCAGAAGACGGAAGAAGGCAATGGAGGGAGTCGCTTAAGTATTTCCAAGGCGTAATGGGGAGCGTCTAAGGTAATGTAAGCGGAAATAACGTTGGTGAACATATGTGAGAAGAGCCCTCGCACGAGGATTTGCTGGTGAATGGACTTGGAATGGGAAAGAGACTTGCATTGTTTCAAGAGGTCTGTGATGGAGGTGCTGGTGCAGTACAAGTTGGCGCGGTGGTTGATGAGCTTCTTCAGTTGTGGTAGTACTAATTGTAAATTGAACAGCATGTTCCGTCATTTCCATCTTTGATTACCTCGAAACTTGGGAAACATTCATTTTGGCAGAAGCTAGAATCGGAAGATACATACTTGAACTTGTTGTAGAATCTGGAAGATTGACGAAGCGAAATACATGAATTCGCAGGAGGCTTCAACCGGGTCGACAGAGGAGAAAGAGGGGAAGGCGGAGAAGAAGGAGCGAAGGCGATGGGAGATAGCCGCGGAGACGCTTCAAGGAAGAGAGCAAAAGCTAGAGCGAGTGAGGGACTGCAAGCGATTAAGGTTACAAAGATTCATGTGAAGAGTATGTACATCTTACAATTCACATTTTTATTGAATATGCTCCTATGCCTATATATACGTGCAAAACAATCATCTCATACAATAAACTTTAAATTTTTGACCAAAATAAGCCATATTTGTTAAATCCTAAAATAGACACAAAGATACTTTATATTTATATATGTATAAGCATTAGATATGATACCACACAATTTGAAGCATGCCTAAATACATTGCCTATTTTTCTTTTTGAAATCGACTTGTGCCAGTTCTTCGAGATGTGATAGATTAATTTAGCTGCGTGTGCGCACACACATAAAAACGACTAAGGGCCAACGTTCAATTTGAGCGTAGATTTATTTTCTTGAAAGTCACTAAACTTAATGGGTTGTAATGGATCGGTTACAAAAATTGACTTTGCAACACAAAAAAGTAAACTTTTTGAAATTTATCTTCCACAATCACTCAACCCTGAGTTGGACAACCATGGTCGCTATACTATGATTTCTTTTATCTATGGTCACTAAACTATTATAAATTTGTGCGGCAAACACTAGACTATTATAACCTTTCACCAGAATTTTCAAACTTTATTTAGTGTTTTCATTGAAGATCACCACACTTTTATTCATTATTTTATTGATGATGACCATATCTTGAATAAAAAAAGAAGTTTAATGTGCTCAAACAAATTTCACCAAAATAGGGAACACTGAGAGAATAAAGATACATATAATTATGAAAGGGACATGATACACAAAAGAAAAGGAGACGATCACCATACATATAAGCAAGATACATGGAAGATTAAAGTTTAAGACATACATATTGCACATCATCAATGAGAAGATGAAGGAAAGGTCAATGACAAAGAAGAAAAAGCAAGGAGATAGATTAGGTGGCCCTTCTACCATTTCTTTTTTTTTTTTTTTCCACTATAGGCTTTGAAGTGGTAAAACGTCCTTGTGCTATTGCTACAAATCTGTCAAGGGTTGGTTGGGCTACAATAAACCTAATTGTTCTGCTAGGAGGGGATGACTAGGGTATAAATTGACTTGATTGTTGATCTACTAGGGGATGATTGGGCTATAACAAAACTTCTCCTTGGTCTACTAGTGGGGTGAGACAATTGGGTGGGCAAAGACTAATTGTTGCGTAGATACTAATGGTTGTGCTAATTTGATGGTTGAGTTAAGATGGTTGGGCAAAGACCAAAAGCCAGAACAATTGTCGTCGTTGTGCTTTGTTATGACTATTGTTTCAGTTCTTTCCTCTCTTTGTAGTCTTCCCCTCTTCTTTTGAACCTTAATAGACAATTGAATAGAAGGGCATCTTTTGTAGGCTTAAGGCACATTTCTTCACCTTCAATTGGATTGATATAATTAGCATACACATTCATAAATGTCCTCACATGGTAGAAGTCCTAAATGCAGTATTTTGGTATCTCATTATTGCCAATAATAGCTACAATTCCATGCTTATATGGTATGCTAATGAGTTTCCATCTACTACAGGTGCTTGTCCTCTCAATCCCATCCACCACATTTGTGTTCCCATGACCCAAAATAAAAATTTTAGGTCCATTAGAGTAGCTGGGAAAGTACTTAATTGATGCATCTTTCAAATTATCAAATATTTTTGAATCTTTAATTAGCTATATTTCACATGCTCCCTTCTCAATGAATCTATTCATTTAGTTTTTGTTCTTTAACCTGCATATCAGTTTAGTTTTGATCATCTCGAGAACATTGATGATCGTTTGGTACCTTGAATTAAGAATATACCAATTGCAACACTCATACATGTTATTTAATAACATGTCACATTTACATAATGTTTTAAAATATGCCCTTGTCCATGTCTTAAAATGTCGAGACCCCTTCTCTAGGACGATGGGCGAATCGACTGGCACAGTGTCCTAACAACTATGCCCACAAGCTGAGCTTGCCAAGACACTGTTAAGCTTCATCTTTCTACACCACACTACACACTGTCAGAGTAATTATATGAAATGCAGAAGAAATTGAACACACGAACACCAATAAGACTTGATATTTACCAAAATGGATCATTTAACATGTGTAGCAACGAGAGTGACTAATCTAGTATATCTACAAGCTTTCCTCACCCCTATACATAGTTTCTAGCCCTCAAAACACAAAAAGTACGAAGAAAACCCACCAAAAGAGTAAGAGAGTGCAGCTCTACATGATAACCACTCCCTTGCCCTTATCCGCGGTGGAAGAACCTGAAAAGTTAGATTAGTGAGCCTAATTGTCCACGGTGGCTTAGTGAGTAATGCAGTCTAATTTACAACTTACAACAAACATTCCACAATTAAAACATGTGCCATGAATGTATGAGCAATAGCATTATGCAGGTGAATGCAACAGTAAATGCAATTTAAATCCATAATGCAGTCGTGCACCTTCATTCAAAAATAGTTAAATAGTAAAAACATTTGCCGAAGCTCGCAAGCTCTCCAAGGCGACTAAAAATCACTCGAGCGGGTTGTAGACAGTTAGGCGCATCGTGTCAACTTCAATTAGGACTTATTGCCGTTGCCATCATCGTAACGACCAACCAGGACTTATTGTCGTTGCCTTATCGTGACGGCCCGACTAGGTCTTATTGTCATTGCCATCATTGTAGGCCCACAGAACCCCCTCGACGGGCATTCTATCGGGGTCGTATGAGAGACCGGCACAACTCACCCTAACCCTGTACTCTCGGACTTCGAGACTCGGTGCACTTTTCATTTAAAATCCATTTAAAAGAATGCAGATTCATCGCAATATGTAATCTCATTTTCATAATGCATAGAATAACAAGCTCTAAGAAATGAGTTAGAAAACACTACTCACAAGCATGCTCCGCTCCCGCGCTCCTCTCGCGACCAGTTACGTCCCGCTAGTACTTGGTCCTGCAAAATCGACATAACTTCTTAATATTAATATGGGACTTGGCTCACTCTAAGTGTACATCATTGGCTAATCAATAACTTGACCTAGTCAAGAATAGTCCACCTATGTTTATTCATCTTGCCTTAGTTGCTAAGTCAATTGATTGACCTTGGTCAATCTTGGTCAACCCTAGTCAACTTATCACTTGCTGATCTAGTTGGTCAATAGAGTCCCAACTGGTCAATTCTGGTTTTCATGGAGTCAATTGGGCCAAAAAGGGGTCAATATTCCCAATTCTCATGACTTAGGCACAACATTAGCCTATAGCTTTATCTGCGCAATCATTTTCCCAATTTTTCTGCGAGTAATCTGTATATAGAATTTGCACCAAACTTTGTAGAACTATTCTAGACTTCCTAAAGTTTTCCCAGAATTTTGAATCACAATTTTTGAACATCATTTACTAGGGTTTCTAAGTATAACAACAGATACTGTACAGATCCCGTATACTCTGTAACAGGTAGTGACTGTTTGCCTGAATTGACCTACCTATACATATCATAATGTCTTGAAATTTGGTAGGAAACTTCTAGACATACCTAAGGATCTCTCCACCAATTTTTAGCTCAATCTATCAAGGTCTGGTCAGTTAATTTCATCTCAGAATTTTCAGCCAGATTGCAGGAAATTTCTAGGTTCATAGTTTCTACTATCATCCTAGTATTCTTTTCCCCCATTAAATCACAACTCCATGGGTTATTTCTTGTGTCTAACTGCAGTATACAGATCATAACACATCCATTAATAAAAAATACTTTGAATCAGTAACATGCAATGCCAATTTCATGCCTATATTTCCACTAATTTCTTTGTTGTATTTTAAAGAACACAAGAAATTTGTTCTAGCACTCTACAATCATGGCATATTTGTTAGTATAACAAAACACATTCACAAAGGCTCAAGGTTAGATCTTTATACCTTTCTTGAACCTCTACTATGGGGTTTAAAATGCCTTTGATTTTAGTCCGAATGAGTGCCTTTAGGTGTCCCAAATGTAGCTTCGATTTTAGTCTCAAACTGTTTCGGTCGGCACTGTCGCAACAGTAAGCCTAACAGTTAACAACAGTGGCTTATAAAACATATTAAACGTTTCAGTTTGTGGTTTCTACCACTTGGACACTTGAATACACATGATAAGGAGGTAGGATGATGGATTTTACCTCAGGGATGAGCCTATAATGGTTCAAGTGTGAGCTTTCCCAAAGTTGTTCAAACTGTCTTTGTTACACAACTATAACAATGAGTAAGTAACCAACTTTAACAGTTTGGAAATCATGTGTAAAGCCCTAGTTTTCGTTATCTAACACTTAGAGGTTAAAATACATATGAAAATGAAGAAGGTGGATAGTTTTACCTCCAAAAAGGGCTTGAAACAACTTAGGATTCGAAGCTCCAAGAAGGTTCCAACAAAAGCTTCTATGATTTTTTAGGTTTAAACAGTGTGAAAAACACCTTTTCTTGATAATTTCTGCTTTAGATGGCTCTAAGATTGGGCAAACTACTTGTGGGACTTCGTAGGTGGCAGTACAAGCTTCAAAACAAGCTATAGATCATTAGATTCGGCCAAGAAATGAGGAAGATCTGAGCTTGTGAACAGGGCTAAGTTGCTAGAATTTTTTCTGGGTTTGAGCTCAAGGAAGAGTTTTGTTGAATAGGAGAAGCTTGCATGGCAAGGATGGGTGACATGTGGCCATCCAGATGGCTTCCAACCTCACATGCTGGCTGCCTAGTTGATAATGTTTATTGGTCCACAATGGAGGCCATGAATTGATGGCTTAAACCGTGAACTCTCATAGTTTTATGTTGGAAATTTACTAAAAAATCTCCAAAATTCGTCAAAATAATGCATAAAAGGACAAAACAAGGGGGCAAAAAAGGGTTGGACCCCCTTTGTTGGGCGCATGGGCTGGCCAAAATCGTGGGCTGGCCCACGCTGGGGCCTCAAGGGCTGGCGAACGGGTCGGGCCCCATGCCCGACCAAGACTCGGCCGGCATGGCTCGTGCGCCGGGTCCAAATTTTTTTTTGTTTTATTTCTTATTTCATACATATACTTATATATATGTATTTTATACCAAAATTTTACATTTTTTCTAAAATTTTTAAAAATTATCCAATCATCATCTCTCATCAAAATACCCCTATTATACATCATTTTATCATTTATTCAATTATTTTCTCTAAAAATTAAATAATTTTTCAAAAATCATATTTTTCCCTCAAAAATTCCATTTATCATTCTAAAAATTTCATGATTATTCCAAAAATTCATAAATCAATTCTACAGGTTATGTGTTTTTTCTTCCAAAATCACATTTTCTCACATTATTTTCATTTTCTTCAACAATTAACTTGGAATTGGAAAAAATTGGAGAAAATTTTGTATTTTCTCATTAAAATTTTTTTTTTAAAAAATAGAATACATATATGTCAGATCCGTCAATCCGATGTCAAAAACATGGGTCGTCACATAAAAGGCTTGTCATTCAGCCACTCCCCTAGCTACCTTGTGTACCTTCTCTAGCTTACTTAACAAGAAATTTAGTATCTCAAGGTAAGATGAGTCGACAGTATTCCACGAGAAGTCATCCAACATGTTACCCTTGAATTTACCCTTGAAATTTGTGTATATATGCCTCACACAATTTTTATGGTTAACACTTAGGAAAGTTTTTTGTACAATAACAACTAGCCCATGCAAGTCAAGCAAAATAATATAAAAATGAAGTTCATTGATATTTATTGTACATATCTTCAAACTGACTTATGGCTACTAAACTTTAACACATGTAACACTAAAGTCATTCAAGTGAACATATGTTGCATCCATGGTTAGTATACACAATGTTGCATTAATCGTTACTAAGATCTCTTATCAACTAGTTAAAAAAAAATCTCTTAAAGGTTAATGTCTTACCGTATGTCTATTTAACATAAAGACCATAGAATAACTATTCTCTAGCTTAAGATTATCCCCAAAGCAACTCCATGAACCATGTTACTTTGCTCTTTGTATCCATCGTTGTATAAGATATAGGGAATATGCAATCGTTGGGATCTACCACAATTGTAGAAAGCAATTACCCTTCATACAACCCCTTTAACCAACAACCATTCAATCAAATGAAAGGCTTGCATCTTGACTTAAAAACTTCTCTCAAAGGGGTTAAGCATATGTCAATCCCCTTGAGAGTAGTTGCATATTGCTAGATCTTTACTATAGTTTAAGGGCATAGGAGGGTGGCTTATGTATTGGTCTTCTATAGGAGGGTGGCTTATTATACTTGGGTTGGTCTTCTATAGTTTAAGGGCATAGGAGGGTGGCTTATGTATTGGTCTTCCTCATTTCATCACCCATCCACCATCTTGATGGCCTTTTTCTTTTTTGTTCAAGCTTTCATTGTCGCTATTGTTAGCATGGATCCATCACTTACTCTTTTTTAATTGACTATGTGGGGTCTACCCTAAATTAGTTTAGAAGTTAGTTTAAAATTCTTGAACACCTTTTCATATGTATGTTCCAGATTCACTAATTTTATTTGAATAGTGCAACTGCATGAGAAACATACAAGCTAAATGCACATGTTATATTAAAACACTTATAGACTTACCTTTTTTTTATCATTTGTTAAGAAGTGCACATGCCACCTATTCTTTATAGACTAATATTTACATGCTAGTTTCAATTAATCAAAAGAAGAAAATTTCTTGCCCACAACTAAGAGGTTTCTCTCCTCGTCAAAATCAAGGTGTCTCTCATTATTTGCATCATCTAAATCATTAGTAGTATGGAATTGATTAGACTTAACATTATCTAATTCATGATCTTCTACTTCATCCATGGCAACCCTTTCATTACTTGAAGCACCTCCATCTCTAGGCTTGCCTTTACATACAACATTGGTTTGTTCAGATATGATAGTTTGGTAATATTTATCATCCTCTTTGATGTCATTGTCATTGTCCATAACCTCCCGTCTCTCCTCCTGCTATCTTTCCTCATTTTGTCTATTTTCCTCTTGTCTCTCCTCCTATTTTTTTCCATGTATGTCCTCATCCCCTTGTCTAGTGGCACCACTATCAATATCTCTATCAAAAGTATTCATCATCTCCTCCACCAAATCATTTCAATCACCATCAAAACCAAAATCTATCTCAGGAAATTGTTGCGTGCCAATGTGACCTTTGAGAATATTTTGGTCAACCCCATTCATTTCATTAATGGTTCTCTCCACCTCAATCCTATGTTCAACCTCAACATGTGGTTGTATAATTGGCTTTATAGCTTTGTCATCATCACAATTGACCTCAATTCGATCTATCTAAAGCAATGTGCAAAAATGATTTACTTTCCTTTATCTTGTTTAGCACTGTCCCCACTATCCTTAGTCGTAACATTTATTTTTCTACTTCTCTTACACTTATAGGCCTTTGATCAATTTGTCTTTCATGATCACTCTCCTTTTCAAATTCTTTAATCAACATAGTGAATTTAGGAATCATTAAGGTTGTCTTTAGTTGGAGAGAAAATCCGATTTCTAGTGTTTGGTTGGGCAAAAACGTGAGAAAATTCTTTTGAAAGAATTTTCTTAACCCCAACTTTTTCTGACCATAATTTTCTTAGGTATAAGGGCAGGAAAAAAATTTTCCACAAGAAAATTGGTATTCACATGAAAGTTTGGACTTTCTATTAACCATCATCAAATTTTGTGCTATCTTCAAGTATAAGATAGAAATTGTTAAACTGATATTTTATATTATAATATAAAATCTAATAGAAAATGTCGGTTTTATAACAAAAAGTCCCGATACTATAAAATATACAGAAGATAAAATCTTGATTGGATTTTAAGAAAATCTTAATTGGAAAGAGATAAGTTTTTAATCACTCCATTGGAAGCTATCATGTTTGAACTGTGACGACCCATGATTTGATACATAGAAAATATCGGGGTTCGATACATGTATTTTCTAGAATTTTTAACAAAAGCATACAAATTTTTCTAAATTTTTCCTATTTTAAATTATTTATTGAAAAAAATTAGAATAATGGAAAAAAATAACAATTTTGACGAGAAAATATATGAAATTATAAAAAAATGTAATTTTTGTAGAGAAATAATTTTTGGGATTGATTATTAAATTTTAGGAATAATTATGAAAATTTTAGAGTAATTAATGAAATTTTTGGGAGAAAAATGTGATTTTTGGCGGATTATTCAATTTTTGGAAAAATAATTAGATAAATGTTGAAAATGCTGTATAATTGGAACATTTTGATAAAAATGATGGATCCAAGGATTTTGATAATTTTAGAAAAAAAAAGAAGGCAAAATTCGGGTATGAAAAATGATGGATCAAAGGATTTTAATAATTTTAGAAAAAAAAGAAGGCAAAATTCGGGTATATATATATATAAAAGAAAAGAAATAAAGAAATGAAGAAAAAAACATTTGGAATTGGACGAATTCGGTCGCAACAGCCGTTCAGTCGGTGCGGGCTGAAAATTTGGCTTGGGCCTTGGGCCCGAGCCAGTGGGGCCAACTGGACGGGCCATGTCGAATTTGTGCGGGCTGTGGCCCGTGTGGAACCGGCTTAAGCACGTGGGCCGACCCGCTCACTTGGCCGGCCCACACGCCAACTCATCTTTCCTTCCCTTTTTTTGTTCGAACTTTTGAAATTTTCTGGCGATTTTCCTTCGAGAAACCATGGATTTTTATGGTTTTGAACCCATGGTATTGCAATCAAATCCCACCCCTTGAGCTGGTCAATGTGGGGTGCCAACTAGTCACTTTGTATAGAAGCATAAGGGCCACGTGGATGGCCACATGACACCCTTATTTGGCATACAAACGCCCCATACATGCAAAAAACCCAATCTTGAGCAGGAAATTCTAAATTTTTTAGATTTTTCTACCTATCTTCTAGAGCTCCTATCTCTTTTATTTGATCTCCGTTTTGAATGATCTAGGACCTTTTGGAAAGCCCTTGCCACCTTCTACAATGTCCCATAATCAGTTGTTCAAATCCCAGAGCCATTTAAAGTTGAAATGGCCAAGAACAGTGTTGCTCAACATTGTTGGAAACCCATAAAATAGAGAAAATGTGTGTTGAATCACTCTTTGGAGTGTCGATTCTCAGGCCATTTCAGGTCTATTCTTGAAGTAAAACCCCTCCTCTTCTTCCTTATTACACGTATTTCAATGTCCAAGTGATAGAAATTAGATTCTAAGATCCTAACCATGTTGTGTTAAGTGATAAAGTTGACTGTTTGATCAACTGTTTTAACAGTTGATGCAAGAAATAGTTCTGAAAAGTGACTTTGGAGCATTACTTGAAGAGGTTAGGGACATCCATTTAGACTGAAATTTGAGACATTTTAAACCTCATACTAGAGTTTACACAAAGGTATAAATCCCAAGCCTTAAGCCTCTGTGTGCACAATTTTATGTTCATGACAAAATGCCTACTTACATGTTGATTTTTAGATTTTAGAAAAATTCTTAAACAGAGTTGAGTTACCGATATTCTGGATTCTGAGTCATACAAAATATATATGATAAGACCTCAAATTAGTAGGGCAATAGATATTCATAGACACTTAAAAAACCATAGGAAATAAAGTTTTGAACAATATGTTACATGATAGAAAAGTAAGAGACTAGTTGACTGACCAAATGAAGGCAATTTGAGCTAAGCTTTGGTGGGGAGATCATTGGACATGTCAATAGTATGTATACCAAATTTCAAGCCATTCTAAATTTGGGAAGTAAGTCAACCAATTCACTAAGTGACTGATTATCACAGGGAATACAAGATTTCACAGTCCCTGTTAATGCACTTAGAAATCTTAGCAAATGGTGTCCAAAAATCAGAAATTAAAATTTTGGTGAAGGCTTAAGTAGTCTAGATGAAATCTGAAAAGTTTTGAATAAATTTGACTTACAAATTGATCCCAGAAAAATTGGCAAGTTCGCTGCGCAAGAGAGCAAAGAGCTCAAATTGGGCTAAGTGTTAGAATTTGGGGATTTTGACCTAAATGACCCAATTTTGACCCAATTTGCACACAAATTGACCAAGAGTGACTAACTTGACCACATTGAACAGAGTTGACTAGGTTTGGTTGATTGACCGAGATGATTTGGGTTGATCGAAACTAAGTAGGGACAATGAGATTAGAGATTAAGCCACAATATGGAAAGAACTAAGATTGAGTTTAATTAATGTAGATTCGGGTGAGTACTGTGGGACTGGGTCGATTGTCAACGGGACGTCGATGCGTGAGACTCGAGGTGAGTAGTTTGATTCAAGTGTTTTCTGTGATTTGTATTCCTTGCATAAATCTTGTGTGAAATGGCATGATTTAAATGGTTTCACGAGATTTAGATACATCTGATTGATTTTGAGATGTGTAGATGTACACGGGTAATGAGAGCATAGACTCGAGGGCCAAGCATCGGGGTCAAAGTACTTGATGTGATTGTGATAGACTCGAGGGCCAAGCGTTAGGGGTTAGGGCATATGATCAGTGCGCCTAGCCACCGAACCCACTCGAGTTGTAACACTTGAGGGCCGAACGTTGGGGTAGGGTATTCGATGAGTACGTGTAATACCCATAAATTTCGATGTTGTAATACTCGAAATTCGAAAAGAAAATAAAAAATTTTGAAATTTACTATTACTATTCAAATATACGGTTACTGTGCACAAATACGGTCACTATTT
>JAJIYU010005256.1:0-22675 GCA_030144865.1 Tinospora cordifolia
AGTCCAAAATCATCCAAAACTAGGAAAGAACTTTTGGGGAATTTATGTCCTCTCCCTTGAATGTCACCAGAACAGAAACAAAATGTAAAATGCCCCACCCTAATTGTACCATCCTTCACAGTAAACAACCTAAAAGCATAAATTTTCAGGGCAGATAGGACCCTCACCGGAAGTCTCATAACCTGCTTCTGCACCAAACGCAAAACTAGGGGTGCCAATGGACATCAACCCTTGCTGGAAACCCACGATGAGCAGCCTCACCTCGCTGGAAATCACAATCTGAAACGCACAAACACAACCCAGAACCGCCAAAAATCATGAACAGAAGCAAACAAAGCCGGATCTGATTCTATTTCCTTGCCGGAAACCCACGACCAGAAGCCTATCCTCAGCAGAACAGGCCGAAAACTCACCGGTCACCACCACAAAGGAACGAACAGAAAATGGTCGAAACAAGGCCTTTATTTCTTTTTTTATTGTGTATTTTTTATTTTTTAGATGTTGCAAAATTTAAATGGCTGCCATGTCATTCAATATGGTGGTGATATTATTATTTGGTTATCTCATCCGCCATGCTTACACATCAATTTTAATTTTTTGCTGTTAAATACAATTTGATATTAACATGATATATTATAATATATTTACTAAAATTAAAAAATTAGACTAATTTTACCATAACTAGCAAATATTAGGATAATTTTAACTACTAACCCTTTATTTTTTTTATTATATATCTGGTAACCATGTTATATTCTTGTAGAAAGAAAAGAAGGATATGATTATTGTTTAGGCTCTGCACCGCGTGGGTTGGAATAGTTTACGGTCAGATCCCAAACCTAAGAAAGCCAGGCTAGTTCACAAGTTTACAATTGAGTTGTATCACATACGACAGCTGCCTCGTTCATACGCGACGCATTTCTGTTGAATCGAGCGAATCAAATTGGGATTAGTGTCTAAAGAATTTCGCTTTTCCAAAAATCTCCCCACCATGTATAAGTCGTAGTTTCTGTAACAGGAAACAACTGGAAGAACATGTGCAGTAGTAAATATGAAATTGATGATTTTCAGAAAATTTAGATACTGTACGCCCATTCAATCAAACAAAATAATGATCTAATACACAAAAAATGAATGACAGCTTACATATAGAAATTACAAACCAAAAGCCACAAGAAAGATATAATACAAGCAATTGAGCACAACTACTCTAGAGTGAAATTAAAATAGAAGAAGGCAAAGGCATCGACCTGCAATTGCTGATGTTTAAGGCATATATGGATGCAACAGAGGACAAAGCTCGAAAGTGCAGTAATAGGTGCGTAAACACCAGAGCCGGCAAAAAGTACATTCATGAATGAGCCAAGAAAAAAGTTGCTGTAGTTCATTAAGATTGGCTGACATATAGGACAGGCACCAAACCAGCCATTTTCCCGTCCCTTCCAGGTCGTTTTTTCTTCACCTGAAATACAGGTTATAACAGGGTTATGATGTTATGTACGACACTGATTCATAAAAAGGACAAACACCAAGCACAGCTTAAAAAATAAAACGGGAGTTCTGAGAAGGTCCACTCACGTAGAACCAACCATCCACCTCATACTCAATTTCAACTTCCTCTCCAGCTGTCAAGTTCAACTGCAGTTCAAAAATTACAAAAGGGGAAAATCAGTTAAGATATCAAATCAATCCAATAGCAGTCCCTCGGGAAAGAAGTGTCTCTTCGATTTTAGCAAACTAGATTCATGGTCTGCAACTGAACCAAACAACTATCTTGAGCAAGCAATCCCATATGTATAATGACCACGAAATTATTAATGTTTTATTATTTGTTTATTTCTAATTATCATGTCTCATCTCAATGCTTCTTGAAAGCCAAAATCAGTGTTTTCACGACTCACCTCATCATCTCCACCAGCAGTGAAGTCATAGAGTGCTTTACCAAACTGGGGATTTTCAGAAGTTGATTCCTCTTCATACTGTGAACTAAAACTCTGAGAGCCATGTCCTGCCATAGGGTTCTCAAAGGATTCGAATCTTTGCATGATGGATGACTCATATGATGGAGGTTCTTCTCTAATCTGAACAAGCACACCCGGTCAGAGCAATGTAAAATTTGCTACACAGATAATTTAGAAAAAAAAGTGGGAACTAACCGGGGAACCTCGACTCTCAAAAGTTGGAGCAACAGTACTAAATCTGCTTGCACCTGGTCCTGATGTTCTCTCCTGTTATAGACAATTACAACTACATCAATAATTCTCTTCCATTCATTTCTAAAAGTAAAGTGGCAGATACAGCTAGAACATTCATTGTACCATGAACCATGAAGTCTTCATGCTCAATATAGTAATCCCGCAAAGGGAAATATGGATCAAGTAGGACCAAGGAGCAGAATTTGAATTTTAAAACCAATATACAAAAGTACATGAAGTGCTTGCTATCATTTTTTTTTTATTTTCAGAAGAAAAATGTTATTTATATTATATTAAAATAATATAACAAAAATAGCAGCGGAAAAGTAAAAGCATGAGTACCTTACAATGCTCCTCAAGCTCAACAGCTCATGAGCAGGATGTGATCGTTCTATGGGATGAAATTAAAATATTGGCTAGTATGTCTTCCTAGGGGAATGGCTTCTCAATTATTAACTTGTGTTTGAATTGGCCACGTTCCTTGTATGATGGAATTTTGTATTGTCCATTGGGGATCCATTTTAATCTTGGGAGGTAGTAGCGGGTTTGGTGGTCATTGTGGGTTATTTGATGGCACTGTATGAACTTTATGCAAGTATTTGCCATTGTGAGTAAGCTAACTATAAAAAATATATAAAAGATACATAAGCCTATTATGATCACAGAAAATGTAAAAATGTCACACATTAGAACCATGGTCCATTTTATTATGACATGACCAAAGAATTTGTACTGTGATTTAAAAGACTAAAGTAATCACATTAGATGGGTCATCCACCTATATAGCTGTACATTTTGTATATTGAGATGTTGAATTTAATTTCTGCTTTACTTTGCACGAATCTCTGGAATCTTAGATTCTGTTAGGTTAGCTATTTTAAAACTGCCTTTTGTATATGAAAATACACAACAGTAAAAACACATTTCGTTGGTGAAATCCGAAAACAGTTTTTCAAGATTTTACTTAGAAAAAAGATTTTCTAAAAACTTTTCAGAAAACAATAAGTTTCTTCTTAGTTTCCAATTTATAAACTGTTACCTAATTTACAGATCACCAACCAACACACCCTTAGCTATGAAGCAGTACTGAACTAGGGTTACCTCAGGCTGAATTTCTAAGATTAAGAAACCTTTTCTTTTTCTTTTTTTTTTTTTAATTTTTTTCAATAACTGTGTTTTCCTTTTATGATGCGACTAGCCCATTAGGGTCCCCAGCCACCATAAGGCCAGGATCTAAGAGACTCAAAGCATAAGACCATAAGAACGGCCCATCTACTACAAGGAATTAGATAACCTCAAGGTAGGGATGGGAGTTAAACTCATGCCCTCCTTAGTCATCACCCTTCTCCCAACTACCTCACTAATGGCCTGACGGTTTCAGACTAAGAAAATGTAAGGAAAAGTTTTTATCAGCTAGATTGCAAAGAGGTTACTATCATATCAAAGGCATGCAATTAGTCAATCCACTTTGCACAATCAGCAGGCATTATCCAGCAAAGGAAAAGGAATCTTAAACTGTGCAAAAAAGAAAGGGTTTATTTGACCACAGTTGGAAAATTAGTCCTAATTACAAGATTTTATAAGGCTAGTGACAAACTATATCAATATTACCAAAAATCAGAAATCTACACTATAACATGACATTTGGAAGAAAACAGAAGTAGCACTTGATTAAAGTACCTGTGTTATTAATCCAAGGTTGATTTCTGACATCCTAGATTAGGTTGATTACGGAAGCAAAGATTTCAAGGTAATTTAAAGATGTGGGAGTCCTTATTAAAGCATCTATTTGTTTTCATATTATCATCCAAAAATATTTTAAAATTATAAGTTGGCTTGTTTCCATCAAAAAACTTTGCTAAAAAGATATCAAATTATCTCAGATAATTACCGCAGATTGTGAACCTCCATATGTGGATGGACGTGAACTGAACAATGATGGGTAGCTCATGCCTCCAAAATGAGATGATATTGAAGTCTCAACCGATCCTGTTGACTCTGGAGATGATGTTCCAGATGACCTGGCATCATCTTCCTGAAAAAATAAAAGAACCAGTAAGGTATATGAAACCAAAGACAAGTAACTTAAGAGTTCTGAATCAGTACTCGTGTTATCCAATGCCTGATGGAAGGAGATCTTGTAGTCATACCTCTAATTCTGATGTTTCTAAAAGTGTTTTTGCCCACATATCATCATAGCTGACTGATGCTCTAGAATTGAAGGTTTCCTCCTCAACATCCGGAGCATCTGTTCCTGCGCCCGCAAGAAACTCGTTTACCTAGCACAAAATCAGACTATGAGGAGACAATTCACAAGGGGTAGCAGAGAAAATGCTTACAACCAAGTGAATATTTCAAGAAATCAATTTCATGAATGACTAAATAGTTTCAATATCAGGCATTCTTCCAAATTAATAAGACTCATTACAAAATCATAAGCTAAAATTCTGCTTTAAATGTACAAGTATTGTTCCATCCATAAAAATACCAAAAAAAAAAAAAAAAAATTTCATTGTTTATCTTCATACTACTGTATAGATGCTCATGATACTTCAGGGGAGTGGTTTTAAGGATTTTATATTACAGTGATTTTCTTCAGGTGTAGGTTAGGGCAAAATGATATGAGCCAGCCATCATTACGAGAATGAGGATGATGCACAGGCAAGTTGGCCAAGGCCCAACACCACTAATCAGTGAGTAAAATGTATATCCCAGTGCCAACATCAAAAGAGTCGCATAACCTTTAGTGCAGTTAAAAGAAAAAGAAAAAGAGAGTAAATAACTTTTATAGATTGGATGAATAGAGCCCAAAAAGGAACTCAACGCTTTATTTAAAGATTATTCACCCAGCGAAGAAAACAGAAGTGCATACCAGCTGCAAAGAAAACTACAGGACCGAGAAACCAATTTATCATATGAATTCTCTCAACCTTTTATGGAAACCTATTAGAGTATCTAAACTAAAAGGGCAAATTCTGGAAAATTAACTAGAAAGCTATGACTTGGGGCAGGTTTTGACACCTGGCTCCTTCATTTGAAGCCATTCTAGTCACATTTTATGGAGCAATATAAGATTACCCACATGATATAATTCCATTACATCTGTTTGAAGCTTTTCCTGTTCATTTTTGTTACCACTTTTATTGTGGGTTACTATTTTTATAGTGGGTTAAGGAAGCTTTACCCTATTCATTGCAGGTGCATTGTTTCCCCAAAGACCATCATCATCTAGGTTTGCAGCCCATGCATTTACAAGGTCAGCATCAAGTTCATCAGGCTCCTTTGCTGGTGTTGTCTTAGATTCATAAATGAGGTCGGAAATCCCTGTAGCAACAGCTGGATCATTAAGGCCTCCTGAGGCACTTATATTATGTCTGGTGCGGTAGATGTCAATGAGTTTAGCACTGTTGCATGAAAGATTAAAAGAAAATTAAAATTTTTTTTGAAGAGAAACTATTATATTGATAATAAAATAGAGCCTAATGAGATATCAAAGCTCTAAGTACATCAAAAGTACAGACTATGCAAGATTTTTGCTCCTATTAAAAGAGAATTAAATAAGAAATATGAATTGAATAGAGAACTCATAATAATAAAAGAATAGCAGAGGAACAATAGTAATCAGATAAAGGAAAAAAAAAGCAGACCAATGAGATAAAAGCTTCGATTTCGAGGACAATAGGGAAAATTATAACACTCAAAAAAGAGTGTATGGAAATATTCATGAAACTATTTTAGCAAGTTTTAAGTTTAGAAAGTATTATTGCTATGTTTTAGGAACTGAACTTATTGCTCATTTGCCGTAATTTTGCTCCTGATTCAGTGGGTTCCATGTTTTGTAGTTTCTTTACTCTGAATTAGTGTCTAATGATTATATAATATCCAATAGCTTTGTAGTGTTTTCTATTAAACAGATAAACAATTCTTTAATCATAGTAAAGAAATAAGTTTCAAAGCAAGCTTTCTTTTTATCTTTCTGCATTCATGCTATTAGAGAAGACATCAACTTTGTGAAGAAAATAAGTCCTAATGGCTGGAAAATGTTTCTACCACCTAGCAATACTTCGGATGGCATCTCTCTCTTATACGACAACAAGTTTTCATAGGGTGGATGGGGAGACCAAGTTGAGTGTCTCGTTTGCAACCACGTGGTTTTATGGTTAAAATGGAATAGTATGGTCTTTGCCAACATGGCCAAAGAGGAATATTCTATATGAGAAGACATCAAGCTACTCATGAGTTATGTGTCTTCTTGGTCAAAAGAATAATCTCAAATTTGTTTGCAAACTGAGCTTCTTGTATGAGTTGATGTTGGTATCTTGATGTAAATGGGTTGTAACTTTGAGGATGACTGTTATATGTATATGTGTATATATATATATATATATATATATATATATATATATATATATATTCATATATATTAAGAGAAACTAAAAGAGTATTGTGTATGCATGTGTGTGTAAAATCAAAGTCCATACATTGAGGATGCCTAGGGTTTCCTCTCTACAGCTATACAAAATTAACCCACTCTCTAATCCAATTACATAGGGTGTAATCCAGGGACAAAACTATGCGAACCCAAAACAAAGCCAGTATAAGAGATTGTAGCCACTACTTCAGAGGACCGAGCCTCCTCATAAAAAATTCTGGGTTTCCTTCTCTTCCATGATGACCAAAGCATCGCCAAGCAAACCACCTGTCAATGATCAATACAGCGAGACTATGTACTTTAATGAATGGGAACATAAAAAATTGTTCCCTTCCTATGGCAATCACCAAACCAGAAATTTAACTTTAAAAGGAAAATGTGCTTTCCATATGAGGTTGTCCCATGGGAAAGGCATGATAGAATGGTCATCAGGGATGTTTGCATGGAAAAATTAGGTGAATAAGGTATTTGAAAAGTCTCAAGGCCAAATGACTCTGTCATTCTCCACCAAAAGGGTGCAATCTACAAGCATACTAAAGTGGGGTGTCAGCCTCCTGCTCATCCTGAGGAAAGAAAGAGCTTTTCAAGTGCAAATCCCACTCCTTTGTTCCTCTGTCGGTAGAGATCTGAGAATGCCTAAATCATGAGATGGGATGGTTTTGGTGTAAAGAGCATTGATAAAGGTTAGGAAAGAGATTCTGCATCATAGGTTTTCCCAAAATCTTCTGGAATCCCGCCCTCCCTAGATTGAATTGAATCAAAGATAAAAAGATTGGATAAACTAAAGAAATAAAATTCCAAGGACTCATAAATGTTGATATGGCTGCGAGTCCCACCTCCATTCAATAACATGATGCCCATGCTTGTTGCAGATCCCCCTCGTTTATAACTCATCCTATTCGTGAGGAAATCTCCAAAGCCACTCATCCACTAAAGCCTTGTTCCTTGCGATGATGTTTCCAAACTCAACATGCAAACCTCGACTTCCTTTGTACCTTGTTCCATGCTACTAGATGACGACTCTTCACCTTATCATGACCCTCCCATAAGAAGTTCCTCACGAGTCTTTCAATTCCACTGAGCCCCCCGTCCATTTTTTAAAAGAACCTTAAATACAAATACATCATGTTTGGGAAGAGCATCCAACACGATCTTAATGCGTGTGAGCTGACCCCTTCTTAGAGAAAAGTCCTCTTCTAATCACCTAACCTCCTTGAAGGTCACTGGCTCTCAGAAGCCACCTATTGTTGGATTACCACCCAAAGGCATGCCCAAATATTTCACAAGCCAGCTACCTATACAACATCCAACCTTGCTTGCCATGTTGACCAACCATTGTTGTTGAACTTAAACACATGTCAGCTAACTCTTTGTCATATGAATAACCATGCTAAACATCCAACAAAAGCAGTGAATGACTTTGGAGGCATTTATAATATACTCCTTGGGAAGGCCAACACTATGTGCTGTGTTTGGCACTCGTTTTCTTGATGCATATGGGCTTCAGTTGGAGTAACAAGCTTCAGAATATTGGTATTAGATGGCCTACCAAAAGGAAAGGCTTGTGGGTTTTTGGTGGGCGCTTCCAATCAAATACCAATATGATGGCTCCAATAGAAGGAGACAAGGCTAGGCTAGTGGTGAAAGGTTTCACACAGACCTAGAAGATAGATTACCAAGAGACTTTTACTCTTGTAGCAAAGATAAATACAATCTGAGTCCTTATTTGTTTGGATGTCAAGATTCAAGAATGTGTTCTTGAATGGAGATGTAAAAGAGAAGGTTTACACGGATGTTCTACCTGGTTTTAGCCAATAGTCCATATATTACCAAAATCACTATGGTCAATCTCCCCAAGTTTGATTTGATACGTCAAGTCTGAAAAACAATGGACATTCTCAAGTGCATTCAAATGAGAACTGTTTAAAAAAAAGCCTGAATGTAAGATCACTATCATGATATGTATGAAGATGACAGCATTTGCTTACATTAGGGATAATCTTCAAAGTGTTCTTCAGGTATCCATTTGCTAAAGAAATTATGAGATAGGTGGCAGGTGCATAGCTGAATCAAAACACTACCCTCAAGCAATACCATGGAGGGCCTAGCATTTTGCCACATCATGAGCACATCCTATAGGGAGGAGATTGATTAATTGGCTTCTGATGCTACCATGTGGTCTATTTGCCTTGAGTACTATCGGATGATTTTCCATGACAAAGAAAGAGAATTTGATCGGAGGGAAGATATCAAAATTTTGGCAAGCTCTTGGCTTTTTGCTCTTTGCCTTATCTTTTAGTAGTTTTTCATTTCTAATTGATGGTTGAATTGGAATTTTCATTCAATTGAAAGTCCTATATGCTGAAATTGTATGGTGTCTTTGCCATGGCTTGGGTCCATTTTTGGTTTATTTGAGTATAAGAAATTAAGAATAGTGTTTAGTGGAGTGCTTTTGATATAATCTAAAAAAAACAGCTAATGCTATACACATGTAACCCAACCCTCCTAAAAATGGGCATTCGTAGCGAGTGGGACTTCTCCCACACCTTATGCACCAATTTAGCCTGAGTCTTTTTTTTTTTTCTTTTCTTTTCTTTTTTCTTTTTAGACTAAGGTATTATTCTCTTATTTTTGACTAAGGTATTATTCTTTCAGACTAATCCACATGGGTCCCCAACCAACCATAAGGCTAGAATCTGAATGACAAAAGGCATAAGATGAGCTCAAGGAAATGCTGAAGGCCAGAACCTATGCCCTTCCCCACCATCTCCTGCTTCTTATGGCCAATCAAAGGCCCACTATGAAGAATTTGAAGAAGCTCAAGGCGAGGATTGGAAATTGAACCCATGAACTTCATGGTCATGGCTCCTTTTCCCAACCACCCCATTAATAACCTAATTCTTTCTTTACATATTGATCAAGCATACAACATGCCAATGATCTTACACTAATGTTCAATTGATCCAACAAAAGGGAAAATGCCTTCCAAATCCTATTCCTGAGCTTCATTTGATACCACCTAGAAAAAGAGTCTCCATTTTCCGCACACTTCTAAGGAGAAAGAGCACTTGCCAAATATGTAATTGACCGATTCAACATTCTGCTAGTGTAAGTAGCGAAAGGCACATTTTCGGGTATTGGGGTTGCAACATAATCTCCATGTTCAACTTTCCATGAGCAACTATCTGCCCAATAAATTTAACTTTTGATAGTTCTTGTGCTTTCTGCAGTGATGAGAAGCAAGGAATTGGGTAACGGTCATGGGAATTAAGGATGAAAGCTAGGAAGTTTTTAGTGGAGAAAGCTTCAAATAGTTTTGAAGGTCAAGAAAACCTATCACCTGGCTCTGAAAAGAATACTTCATAAAGAATGTCTAGGATATGAGCAACCCCTGTTTCCCTACCAGAGGCCAGGGAAGACTGAAACCCAAATTCCACTCCCTATGTAGGAGCCCTCAGAAAGGGAACTGAAAAGCGGCAATAGGAAAGTTTTGCCTTGTGCATAGGTGGTAAAAGTCTTGGGAACATTGTACACAAGGGTTTAAATGTCACAGCTCACATGCTAATGGTGGTACCTCATACAACTCCAAGTCTAATCAATGGCAACTATAAGGGATAAACTGAGGATATACAATTTTCAAGGCGATTTATAGGTTGCTTGGATGGTGATTCCTGTACCTCTACCCTTGAATGTCAACCAAAGTGGCTGCAAATCACTCGATGCCAGGATTGCTGCTGCTGAGGGGGAAATCTCCACGACCATTTACCCACAAGAGCTTTATCTTTACTAAGTTCCCAACACTTCTAAGCAAGGAGTAGACTTCCCATTGATAACAACGGAGTGAGTTACTAAAGATAAACACACTCCGATCAACCTTCAACATTTCCAAGCAAAATTCTTCTTTTCCATATTGTATTCAAGATTATCTCATTCCACAGAATCATAGGCTTTTTCAAATAGCTTTGAAAATCATCCCTCAAAGTTTTCTGCATCTTTAGTCCACAACAACTTCATTAACAACGAGAAATGCATCGAGACAAAAGCAAATCGAATCTCTTCATTGGTCTTGTGAAGGATAGCACAAATCTAGAGAGAATTGTGACTTGTACGTCTATTTATCTTTATCAATACTATTTGGTTATTTATTCTGAAAAAATAAAAAATAAAAAATAAAAAAAAATCTTTGCATAGAAAATACACTCTTGGTTTGTCAGATGCATGGTAGATTCAAATCACGAATCAATTCACCTACTAATGATTCAAATCCCATGTGAGAACCAAAATTCCAATGTAGGGCCAAATCAATGTGCATTGTGGGATTCCTCAATTTAGACCAGGGGCTTTGCTCTTCTATATTTGTGCTCTACAACGAAAAAATCATTTATCCATTGAAAATTAATAAATAAATAACAACTTTACCGTTTAAAAACAAATCAACATTAAAAAAAAAAAGAATCATTGCAATTAATAAAAGAAACATCGTGATTAAAAATGAAAAACAAAAATTACTCACTTTAATTTACAACAACAATTTAATATACATTTCTTCATTGTCTAAATTCTATTTTGAGTATTTCCACACAACAATATCATTGTCTAATTCTATTTTGAGTATTTCCATCCAATTGTTGTCATTTGTGAAGTTGCAAGCTATAAATTGTATGAGCTCTTCAATTGTGTTTTATAATGTTGTATCATATTTGTTTTCTACTTCTTTGACTTCAAAATATATGATAATTTATCACCTTAAATAGGACTTGTATGTCAAAAATTGTAATTCATTGATTAGATTTAATAGTATAGATCACAATTTTTTTAAATGAAAAAGATCTTATACTTTATTATAGAAATCTAATATACATTAAGGATAGAAATAAATGTCTCTAAAAACTAAAATTTACATGCGAGTTACAATGGCACCCCAAACCACACAATAAATTGATTCAAATTTAGATTCAGTTTGTAAGGATCTCAACAATTCACTTGTGATTCACAATTCTGACTACCATGGTTAGAGGATTGGTATATTGGGGTATAAGTCTTGTTAAACTTCATTAAATCAAAATCATAAACTTGGTCAAACCAAAGGAATCCCACCAGTGGAAAAGAGGAGATATCAACATCTAGTTGGGTGATTAATCCTCTTATCGCACACTCCACCTGATATTGAATTTTCTTTGAGAATTTTCAGTCAATTCACGCATTTCCTACCGAAAAAGACATGGGGGCAAGTTAAGGATCACCAGGGAAAAACCTTCTGCTGAAAAACACATTTATAGAGGAAATGTTTGCAGAGCTCATAGGCAAGTTCAACTATTGATTAGTGATATAGTTCCGGGTATTGGACATATTTGGGGGCAACCTAATGTCCTGGAGAGTAAGAAACAAATGGATGTTTCTGGAGTAGTGCTGAGACAGAATTTAGAGCTACTGCACTAGGTATTGTCAATTGCTTTAGTGAAGTAACTTCTCAATAAGCTTAAGATCCGGTTTCAGCTACTGATGAACTGCTTTAGTGAAGTAACTTCTCAATGCGCTTAAGATCCAGTTTCAGCTACTGATGAACCTCTACAGTCACCCCAAAACTATTATCTACATTGCACATAATCCTCTTCATCACGATCATACAAAACATGTTGAAACAGATTACCATTTCATCAAAGAAAAAATTGAAGGTGTTGTCTGCATTTTCTATGCTACTAAAGCTAATTAAAATGCAGTCCATTTTACTGCAGGCCTTCCGAGATCAAGTTTTGAGAAGGGCGTCAACAAGCTAGGTTTGATGGACATCTTTGCATCAGATTGAGGGGAAGTGCTGAAATATTCATAGGACTATTATAGCATGTCCCTAGTTTAGAAGCTTGCCGATATTAAAGAACTACTGGATTTATGAAACTATTTTAGCATGTTCCTTGTTTCAAAACTTGTTGATATTTAGAACTATAGGCCATATTTAGTTGATGATCCAAAAACTTGGATCCAACTAAAAACAGAAAATCCAGAAATGATGCTTCATCTTTCCCAAAAACAACCTGTTTTCTTTATAAACGCGAAGATATGCTTCTCAACTCACTCAAACAAACAATTTAATTTAATTTAATTTTTTTTTTGCTATTTTTGAATTTCTGGATGTAGAAAACTGTCTTAGATCCTACACTAAACACACCGATACTTATTGGTGATTTCGTGTAATCTTGCTCCTGATATAGTGGGATATATATATATCTTAAACTATTATATTAAAACATATAAGATGAGTACATATAAGCCAGATGAAATACCCAAACTTAAAAGACTAATACAAGACTATAAAGATTGCAAAATGATTCTCCCCTTACACAGTAATTCCCCAAAAGAGTATTCTATTCCTAATTTGGCGGTGAAGATCCATGTAGCAAATAAGATGTTGGATCTTTCTCAAAGCATCCTTTCCGACTTTCGTTTCTTGGAGAAGATTTTAGAGTTCCTTTCTTCCCATGTAGAGTACTATATAACGGCCAACACAACCCTCCAGTATGGCTTGATTTTGAAAGATATACCCCTTTTTAGAATGTGAAACAAAGCATTAGCAGCGGTGGAATGAAGCTGCTATTGATTTGCTTCCACTATCTCCAAAAGGATTGCTCACATTTTGCTAGCAGATGCTGGGTTGTCTCCCCACTTTTCCTGCACATATGACAAATGGATGGATTAAGAATATGGTGGCAGAGTTTTTTCTGCATGGTCTTTGCAGCCCGTAGTCTATTTAAGCTAATAATCCACATGAGAATCTTGGCTTTCAAAGGGGTCTTAGTGTCCCACATGAATTCCACATGTATGTCCAATTGTCCCCTTGATTGAACTGATAATGTATACATAAATGACTGCATTGTAAACTTTCAGCTAGGATCTTCATTCCATGTGGGCCTATCATCTACACTAGTTTTGTTCAAATGAAAGCTGTGAAGAGTGCTTAACAAGTCTCCTAGCTATGCCACATGATGTTGCTGAATATATGCAAGTTCTATCCCCATTGAATCCTCCCCTCCATCGTGTTGCTACCTCCAAATTCTGAATTGCGGCATCTTTTTTCAGGAATAATCTGTAGATATTTGGGAACCTATCCTGAAGTTTATCCTTGCCACACCAAATATCGTTTCAAAACTTTACTTGATCTCCTTTCCCAAAGGCTTCAGAGACCATGCAGAAAAGACTCTTTCACTATATTTTTAATCTATCCATTTGTCTTATGTGCAGGAAACATGAGACAACCAAGCATCTGCTAGCATAATGTGACATGGTACAATTCCTATGGAGACGTTGGAGGCAAATTAATAGCAGTTTCATTCCCCCCGATGCTGATGCTCTGTTTCACATTCTGGAAATGGTATTTCTTCCAAAATCAAGCCATACTAGAGGGTTGTGTTGGTCGCTATATGGTACTCTACATGGGAAGAAAGGAACTCTAGAATCTTCTCCGAGAAACGAAAGTCGAAAAGGATGTTTTGGGAAAGATCCAACATCTTATTTGCCACATGGATTTTCAACACCAAATTAGGAATAAGATACTCTTTTGGGGATTGGCTATGTAACGGGGGGAAGCATTTTGCAATCTTTATAATCTCGTATTAGTCTTCTAAGTCTAAATATCTCATTCGGCTTAAATGTACTCATCTGATATATTTTATATAATAGTTTATGTTTCAAAAAAAAAAAAAGTCTAAACTTGCCATACAAACTGAAAATATCTTTCCAAGGGGCCGATGACTGCTTCTCCTATTTAATTTAGCTTCTCTCCCAAAGGCTTCAGTCCTGTGAATGCTACGCACTATTCGAGTCCACATAGCCTTCAGATTGTCCATCATTCGCCACAACCATTTCCCTCACAGTGCCATGTTGCGTCTGATCATTCCCCCAACTCCTAGCCCACCTTTATTTTTAATCTCCTTACTAACTAGCTCCCACCTTACCGTAATTTGCCTTTGCTCTGAATTCTCATGCTTCCACAAGAAATCTCGCATCAGTTTCTCAATATTGGAAGCAATTGTTTTTGGCATGCGAAAAACTGAAAGGATGTAAGCTGGTAGAGCTTCTAGGATAGTCCTGAGAAGTAGAAGTCTACCCCCCCGGGATAAATAGCTTCTTTTCCATCCTGTTATTCGCTGTTAAATAGTTTGTACCATTGCATCCCAAAATCCAATTTTATAAGGGTTCCCTCCTAATGGTAGGCCTAAGTAATTTAGGGGCCACTCACCCAAGGATACACGAAGTGAGGCAACCATGTTTTCCACAGTTTCTTCTTGCATGTTGAGACCTAGCAATTGACTCTTGGCACCATTTATCTTCATTCCTGTTAGAAAGCAGAAAGTTTGACGCACATTCTTAACTGTTTCAAGTTCCTCCTTGTTTTTTCATAAAAATGAGGCAGTTATCAGCAAAAAGGAGGTGGGTGAGCTGAATTTGATCCTTCCCTATAGATATTCCTTATAATTTATCGGCTTGCACTGCTTTCTGTATCACTCTTGTGAGAGTATTTGCAACTAACGTAAACAAAAAAGGGTCCCCCTGTCGAAGACCCTGATACCTGTTGAATTTTCCTTGAGGTTTTCCATTTATGAAAATCGAATAGTTCACTGTCCTGAGGCAGGCCTGTATCCACCTTCTTTATTGGTCTTTGAAACCTTTCTATTGCATCACGAAGTCCAGAAAGCTCCATCTAACTGAAATATAGGCTTTGGCCAGGTCCACCTTTAACAAGAACCCTTACTTCCCACTAACCCGATGCTCTTCCACAACTTCATTTGCAATCAAGATTGCGTCAATTATCTGTCTGTTTGTAATGAAAGCCAGCTGATGTTCACTCACGATTTTCGATAAAACTGTTCCCAGCCTATTTGCAAAAGTCTTGGCTATAATTTTATATAAGCTAGTGGTTAGACAGATGGGCCGAAAATCTTCTACCTTCATAAAGTTTGGCTTCTTTGGTATGAGGCATATGTAAGTCTCATTCACCTTTCTATTTACAACCGCATCTCGGTGGAATTCCTTCATGCAAGCCAATATATCCCTGCTTGACAGTAGACCAGCAATGTTGAAAGAAAGCCATGGCAAATCCATCCGGCCCTGGGGCTTTTCCACCGTCATAGTTGAACACTGCATTTTTTATTTCTTCTTCCTCAAAGTCTCTTTCTAATCACTTACTTTCCTCATCCTGAATTTGTTGCCAATCCAACCCTTCTACTGCCCATTTGATAGGGGTAGGTTCCTCCGATAATCCAAAGAAATATGTCAGAATCAAATTATGGATTTCATATTTAGACTCAACAAGTTTTCCTTCCTCATCTTCAAGTTTCGAGATTCCAGCTCGAGATTTCTGAAGAAATAGAATTTTGTGAAAGAATTTAGAATTAACATTCCCTCTTTAGCCCATCTTAGCTTGGCTCTTTGTCGACACTATCTTTCCTGCCTACATTCAATAAACTGTCAGCCTTCAACCAGCTTTCTCCTTTCTTCCAAAATGTCTTGGTTATCTCTGGTCTCCTAGTATCTAGTCACTACTGTGAGGCATCCCTTAAGATCTGATTCCTTGGCCCGATCCAAATTCACTTGCCCCATAGACCATCCTTTCAATTTTTTCTGCTTATTTTTAAGCTTCTGCATTATTTTATAACCTTCCCAGCCCTAGCTTTGATCAATTTCCCATTCTGTTTCCATCATCTACACAAGTTTAGACTGTTGAAGCCACTTATTATTGAACCCAAAAGGAGCAGGCCCCCGCTTTGTCTGTTTAGTATCCAACATAATTGGTCAATGGTTTGAAGTTATCCTTTGGAGGCCCCAGATGTGCTGCTGATTGAATTTCTCGCACCAAGCTTCATTACATAAGAATCTGTCTATTTTGGACATAGTTGGATTGGTTTTTCCATTACTTCAGGTATAAATCAGATTCTTCATGTCTAGTTCAAACAATTGCATATCTTGGATCCATGCATCAAACATCTGCATAGATCCCGTGGTTTGTTGACAGTTTCTCTTCTCCTCCATAGAACAAATCATGTTGAAATCTTCACCCAAACACCAAGGACCGTGTATATTGGTCAAAATACTAGCAATTTCAGTCAGACAATTGTCCTTGCCTTTCTTATCGCACGGGTTGTAAATAGTTGTGAACCACCAAGTCTCCTCATCCCCGCCTTTGATTTTAATGGATAGAGAGTGCATCCCTTCCTTTTGATCCACCACTTTCAAATTACGCACATCCCACATGATCAAAATTCCTCCTGTCGTGCCATTTGCCGAAATCATAGCCCAATCCACAAAGCGCCTCTTCCAGAGATGCGCTATCATAGTTTGGTTGATGGAATTCTTTTTAGTTTCTTGCAAGGTTATCAGGTCTACTTTAACTTCTAACATTGTTTTTCTGATTAATGTTCTTTAGCCTCAAGGCCACAACCAGGAATATTCCAACTGAATATCTTCATAAACATAGAGATATCCCACAAAACACATCCAATTCTTATTGAATCGCCACCAGTTGAGCATTGATTGAGAGAAGAAAATCTCTGACCCTTTCATATTCAGTCTGTTGAGTGTTCATTTCATGTTCGCCATTGTAATATCTGTGCATCATCTGTTGTTCGCCATCTGATATATCTCCCTCATGTGGTGGTTGCCTCTCCTTCTTGGTGGATTGTCGGCCATGACTATGCGTCATCGAAAGGGGTCTGCTCCTTATTTGAAATTCCTCTGATTCACTAGAATAATTGGAGGCCATTGGATCAAGGTTAAGATTACGTACCAGTGGTTGATCGTCATCCTCTTGGTGCTCAATTCGGCTTTTCAGGCTTGTGTCCACTCCAATGAAGTCGACGTTCGTGTTCTGGGTCTCATGGACCCTCTCCGACTCCTCCTAATCGTAGTCGCCTTGGTACTTTGATTCTGTCTCCAACTCAAATCCACTATCTTTCGTTCGGGTTGCCCATTGGGCCATTGCATTAACTTTTTCCTTTTTCCCCTGCTTTCTAGCTTGTTGGTATACTTTTAGAATGGGCCGCGCATGATCCTGCAGGTCCAGCCCAATTTCATTATGTCTCTGATGAGATTTCCCTTCTCCAAGCCCACTAATTTGTAGCTTTCGGGTTGGGCTTCGAGCCCCCAAGCCACTGTTTGTATCCCGTTCAAGAGTTTGTGTCTGGTCCTCTTGATCCGTTAGATGGGTCCAGCCCACTTTCCTGTGTTCTTCTTTTCGGCCTGCGAGACCCCCTCTGCAGTTCGCCGAATTGTCAATATCCATTGCCCTAGTTCCATTGGTGCGCCAAACTTTGTCCTCTGCATCGCTGCCTGACGTGGGATCTGCTTCTGATCGTCTGTCTTCAGCGTCTTCCTCAGGATTGTCGTCATCATCTTCGCTAATGGAGATCTTGATCGCCGATTGCCTCCGGTCGGCATATCGCCATGTTCCGATGCTCATTATTCTGTTGGGTGCTTACTAGTGAGCTAGTCGAGAATTTGCTAACAGAGCTCATTTATCTCTGCTCCCCAGTTCCCTTCGATCTCGACCAGGCACAATTCTCGAATGCCTTCATTGTCTTATATATCAAACTCTTTTGGAAGAAACTCTGAGTCATGCCCTCTGCGTTTCAGGAAGGTCATCTCCATCGACATCGACGAGTTTGTGATTCTTGCGATATCCAGCAAGCCCCCACACCATTCTCCAATCTTATCAAAAGTGTGAACATTCCATTTCTCCGGCCTTATTCCTTTTACCCACATCCAGCTATTTCGGCAAGTCACCTTAGCTCTATCATTGAACATTTCTTCACCCCATTCTTCAAAATAAAAACCCTCGAGTGTTGTCTGGAATTTGCCGGCACGGAGGAGTCGAATCTCCGCTTTATCGTGACAGTAAAGCAAGCCTCTTGCTACATCCAGCCTTCGTATATGAATCTCCCTCTTCAAAATTCGTTGAATTGATTATCTCCCTCATCAGATGTTCTTATGATAAGAAAGTCCTTGCCTTCTCGATTGTTCTTGCTTCCATTGCCTGCTCTCTGACTTTGCACTTCCACCTTAATGTTCCGTCTTAGTCTACGCATCCCTGCTTGTTCCCTTTTCCATGCTCCTCTGTTCTGGCTTCCCTCGTCCTCTACTGCAATCTTCTCCAGGTGTCGAGGTTTTGTCATTTGCTCCTGTAGTGCTTCTTTTCTCAAATAGATATCCTCTTCCTAGATAATAGTATCCAACGCCTTCCAAAGGTTTCTCCATGCCTCAGTGTTACGTTCCTCTGGATAGATAATGCTTTCTGAGCGACCATTAACCAGTTTAGTCAATTTAATGAATCGTCCTCTCTCGTTTAGAAGCACCTACATTAGTAAGCTGTATCTTAGTTCTCGGAACACCTCAGCAGTCGACCGTGTGTTGTTTCCTATCAGAACCTTTTCCACCTTCTTCTTAACCTACTGAATCGCTTCTCTGTTTACTACTAGTTGGAAATGGTGCTGTCATGAGATCTCCTAAAGTATCACCTCCTCCGAGTCTTCAATGTAGCATATCGAGAAGTATTTCAAATTCGTGGAAAAGGACATGTATGTCTATTCCCCATTCGACGTCTTTAGCACCAGTCCTTTATTGGTTTGATCCCCTCTTGAACACTTTTAATAGTTTTTTTTATTATGGTAACTGGTAACTCCCTTGTCCAGTTCACATCAATTTTTGACTTCTGTGCTTCTTATTTTCCTATAGTTGACCACGGTCTCGCCTTCGCTTTTGTCATCTTCCTCGTTCTGTTGTAGCAGAATATTCTTCCAGGATGTCATTTCAACGTGATGCACCTCTGTCTTCACCCTCCTTGATCCGAACTTAGAGTACCAGTGACTGTTCCTTTTCCATTGTCTTTCTAGCTGCATCTCCTTCCCAGTGTTACTTACGGTGTTCCTTTGCGACTTTGTTTCTTTGTTTCCATGTGTGTGTGATTTCTTCCCAGTTTCCATTCGTCGCTTCTCATGATGTGAGTATTGTTCGCCGTTGATCCGCCGTTCAGCATACTTCGAACTTCGTTCGCCGTGATTCCATCTACGTTGTGATTCCATCGCTCCTCTTCCTCCTGTCAAGAAGTTGTCCCATTTTTGCCTCATTCTCCACACAAAAGGGAAGAGAATAAAACAATGACCCACTTGGGATTTATATTTTTCATCATTTCTTTATTGTGCACTAGTGTCTAAAGGATTTGGTAGGATTTAATAGATTCATTTTTTAACTATTCTTCAATGATATGAAAGAAACAAGTCCAAAAGCTATCTTTTTATTCTCTTTTTGCATTCAGTATGAGACTCCCAAAAAAAAAAAAAAAAAAAAAGGAAAGAAGAAGAAGAAGATCAGAAGAGCAATTTCATGCAAGAAAAATCTTGGGTAGTGCAATAATGCTCAAAGTTGAAGCGTGTCTTAGCTATTGAAAAGGTCAACCTAAGGAATAAAATAATAATGATCCTATTCCAGCCTTGGCACATGTTATAAAATCAAAGAAAGAGGTTAACTGCATTCGCAGATCTTCACTTGTAGGAAAGATTAAAAATCTGCATAACTTTATAACCAAGATAGAAAGACATGGTGATTTTCAAAGAAAAGAGTACCTGGTTGGCCCCAAGGGTAGATACTTTGCTCTGGGAACATAACAAAACAATGAAACAAGATCAAGCAGTTTCTCATGGGTCTCGTATAGTTTCTTGAGTTCGTCATCTGTCCATTCCTTTTTAGCATTATCATGGTTCCTCATTTCTCTGAATATCCAGGCAGAAAATACATGTCATGCTCTATGACAAACAAGAGACAGTAACTATGTTGAATATGATTTATTGGTTCTTACTTGATCAAATCATCTTGTGCTTTATACATTTCATCAAGAACCTTTATCATAGGACTTAATAGAGATCCAAGACCAGTGCCACTGGCCCCTTGATCTTCTCCATTACTAAGATGCAGATCTGAAAATTGAGATTGCACCCCACCTTGTTCTAAAGCATGTAAGAATTCATAGATCTGTAACCTAAAAGGCTCGCCAGATCTGATTGCCATGGTTGTGAGAGCCTGAGCAGCAACAATGCGCACCTGGAATTTCCATTCAAAGAAGCATCGCAGTTAAAATTAATGATTATCAAAGATCTTGTTTGAACAAGACATAATATTGAATCAAATTGGACATGAATACTATATATGAAAAAATTACAGCCGCAGACTACACATAGAAAGAAAAGGAGGACCAAATTGAACTTCAAATTTATTAAATATTCAAACAACCCAACATATATCCTGTTGAATATAAATCAGCAGTCAAAAAATTTGGAAATAAACCTGTTCTCCTTCAAGAAGGTTATTTGTAACATCATGAGAAAGTGCATTCCTTTCAATTCTATTTTTCCAAAGATGAACACGGTCTTATCACAGGGTAAAGAAAAAGAAAGCTAGATTTTTTTAAAAAACTTTTGATTGTCAATAATTGGGGATTTGCACCAAGAGACTTTTATTCATAATTTTTATTTTTTTATTTTTTATTTTTGTCTTCTCTACCTATCATTGAAGAAGCCTAAAGACAAAACTAAATACCATTTAATCGATACAAAAACGTCCTCAAAATTCGTGATTATTGCAATGACAGCTGCCACACCAATAGTCAAAGATACTAGTTTCTCCTATGATGTCAAATGTTCAACATGTGAAACAACCATTGCTCTCCTAAGCACACAATAAGAAAGAAATATTTACCTCCCAACTGCCACTGAAAGCACACCTTTGGAGCCGTGTCAAGGCACCAGCTAGAGTGGGATTTCTGGAACTGGCAGCAGCAACCATTTTATCTGCATCCAACATCATCAAAGCAGTACCAGGAGGGGTTGAAGATTCCCAAGCATATTCAGATGCAGCATAATTTGCATTTTCTCCAAGGAACCAAACCTACAAGCATCATTTGGTCAAAAAATCATTTTATACATAAGGCTCAACCTCAGTAAAGATTCAGTTTAACAAATATTTTACCCATGTGATTACAACAACTTAATTCGAACACAGAGAGTAGAGCACTTACTGCTGCCTGCACTAATCTTTGTAATGCCAGAGCCGACTTTGGATCTGATGCAGAAACCTTGTCTACTGATGTTAATCCTGACATGGAGCCAGGTTGGGGTGGCGGCAAATCAAGGACTATTGTTACTGCTTCCAAGGCAGTATGCTTTCCACCTGGTCCAGCTCCAACAAGACATGTCTGGAAAAACAACCATTTAAAACATTAGCACAAATGAGAAAACCAACATGACATATGTAGCATCATCATTAACAGATCATTTGGGTGAAAAGAATTTGAAAGAAATTATACAAGTCATTTTCTAGTTTCAGGAAATCAATATAAACAAGGACAACCAAGAGCAAATGCAAACAGAAAATGACACAACTTGACAAGGTGTTAGATTCAAAAATGCCATTACAATTGTCTTTGATGGGAACAATTTAAAATCTTGAGATATTCTCAGCATCACTTAATGGTTTAGCCCCAATCCCAAAAGAAACATAAAATGAGAAAATAAAAGTAATAAGATTTTTTTTTCCCGCAGTTTGTGTTGCCGACTTCATTCACAAATACATGAAAACAATCAAAAGTAGCTAGAACAAAGGTTCTAAGTCAGGGGTTCGTACCTGCCTTTTAGGAAGATTTCTTTCAATAAATTGTTAAAGGTAACAAAGAAAATCCAAAATGCATTGCAAGAATGAGATGTTACTCAAGTTTCTAATAATTGTAAGAAGCAATATAAGAAAAAAAAAATAGCAAATTCCAATTTTTTGCATCCCTTGAAGCATCACTTTACATCATATGATAAATTAAAAAAAAAAAAAAAAAAAATATATATATATATATAAGTATGTGTGTGTTATATGCGTCTATGTGCCGCATCCAGATTCTTCCAAGTTTGACTCAGATTTGTCAAGCCTTCCTATTTTAGTTACACTTGGATAATGAAGTAGATGTTTTAGTTTTAAAATGCCTTAGTGTTCACTAAGTGCTTGAGGAGAAAGCAACCTTAAA
>JAJIYU010005257.1:0-22707 GCA_030144865.1 Tinospora cordifolia
CTCGGGACAAGGCTTACCTACTATCAACTCAAACTTGTAGTACTATTTGTATTATAAAAATCAAGAATAGAACATAAGTAATTGATTATATATCAAATAAAATATTCATTTTTCACATTTTGACTTTTAATTTCTGATGTAGAAGATCGTTCAAGACGCAACTACAGAGCATACTTTCTTATTCAGTGACGTTATATATAATTTATATTAAATCATACATATATACAAAAGATATGCATTATTCAAATAATAACATAAAAATTAATCTCACAATTTAAAATCATACCTTCAAACTTTCATCTTCTAAGTTCTTGTTTCTTTGATCTTCAAGATATTTTCAAGATATTTTCAGAAAAAGTGTGATCTTGCTGATAACATGTTATAAAATAAAAGAAAAACTATTAGAAGATCAATAAAATAAGAAGAGAACTAGAGAGAATAGAAAAAGGGGAGATAGCTTTTCATTCTCTTAAGAATAGGTTGAAGTTCAACCTTGGCACACCATTTACAATGTAGACACCCCTTTATATAGGCTCTTGGTCATTATGGAGTGATAAATATAATTTACAACACATAAATATAATGGTGGTTACAAATATATAAATGTCCATAGGTTACATAGTATAATATTAAATGGATATTACAATTTAGGGGTTAGAGAATATTAAATGGTGAGTGGTTACAAAGACATTCAAAATAATTATTTATAATAAAATACTTATTTTTATGTTAGGGAAAAAATGAAATTTCTGAAAATGGTGCTTACGGTTTGAAAAAAAAAATAGAAAACAAAATCTGGAACTTTCTGGCTTCAATCACGAACGAAGGAGAAGAAACTAGAAGGAGATAAAAAGATTATAAAATCTGGATTTATATTTGTGATTTCAATTTGGATTGGAAAGAAGAAGATCTAAGGCAAAGATGATGGTGTTTTCCGATTTTTGCTTATATTTTTGCTGGTTTTGTTGGGCGATTTGAAGAAGAAGATGGTGATTGAAGAAGAAAACACAAAAAAAAAAAAAAAAATCTAATGTGTGTGTGTGTGATTTAGGACTAGTATGGATAGCGATTTAGGGGTTGATATGCGCTTGTGATTAGAAATTTAGGGCTTCAACACAAAAATATTTGGGGCATTTTTCAAATTTTTCTAGTTTGAAGTGAAGAACAAAAAGATTAATGATTTGGTGCATTTTTTCAGGAGATGAAAGTGATTTGATGAGTGTTTTGGTTGAGAAATTTGAAGAACAAAATTTGTTTTGTTTGGATGGGGGTTTTGATGTGTGTTTCATGATTTGGAACTTAGGACCTTAGGTGAATTGGGAAATTTTGACGAGCTGGTCGTGAGGTGTTGTTGGACCATGGAGGAAGAAAGATTTCAGCTATTGGTTGTTACTGTGTTGGACGAAAATGAAGAACAAGAATGAAAATAAAGATTGAAGAGAAAAAAAAATATGGTTTGAAGCTTGATTTTTGCATTGATTTGGTTGGGTTGTGATGAACAAACAAGGAAATGGAAAAAAATCTAGTGCGTGATCTGAAAAATTTGGGCGTTTCAGATTTTTAGTTGGTTTGACGTTGAAATGAACAAGAAGAAAAGAACTACAATTTCAATATTTTGGGTGTTGCCAATGCGCTACTATCATGTTCGCCCGAAGAGTGATGTGCAACAAAGGGGCTTCGTCGTGGAGCGTCACTCGCGCGAAGAAGACGATGCAAGGACGACAAAAGCTATATTTTGAATTTTAAATGTTAGATAGTGTAAAATTTATTTTAGATGATTTTAGGATGCAAAGAATGAAATTAGAAAACTTAAACCTTCAGTAGTTAAAAATATAAAATTTGAAGTCTTATTAAATATTTTTATGTTAGAACTAGTATTTTGATCCATGTGAGTTTTTTACTAGATATTAAAATACGAATATCGAAGTTTATCAAGGTTTAAAAAATCTGGGGATTAGAAATTAAAACTTTATTTGGAAGTTGGATGCAAATAATAAATATCAAAATTCTTTTTATTCAAATAAAAATTTATTAAATTATTTAAGAAAAAGTCTTAAGATGATATAATTTTATTTCAAAACATAAAAATTTAAGAAATTTATAATTTAGACTTATTATTTTGAAAGTGAATAATTTATTTCAAAAGAATAGTTAGAAATTTTTATGTGATAAAATAGAAATTCGGAACTTAGTTCAAATATTAAAATAAAAATCTTATTTTAAGTGAAATAAGATTTATTGAACATAAGTTATTTATTTTAAGAACCCAAATTTAAGTTTAGTATTTTTAAATTATTAGTTTTAATCTAAATAGACTTAATTAGGAATGAATAAATCATAGAAACTTGAAAATTAATTATGAGAGTTTTATTTTTAGATTAAAATTTTAAATTAGTAGAAGGATTGTTTTTATAAAATATAAGCTTAGAAATTAATTATTAAAGTTTTAATGACAGATTAAGAAATTTGAAGAACTTAGAAATTATTTTAATTTTAATTATATGAAATTCTAGAATTTTGAAATAATCCTAATTTAGTTAAAATTAATTTTTAGACGTTATAATTATTTTAGAAACTATTTAACCTTAAGAATAGATTAGAATGAGATAGGATTTTAAGAAGTTCTATTGATTGTTAAAATTTTAGATTTTACAAGATTAGAATATCGAACATCTCGAAGGAAGCAAGGTGGCCCTAAAGATCTGCAGAATCAGGTGGCATGATTTCCTTGCTCTTACATATTATATGGATTTTAAATTTGAAGCATTTGTTTGAGTAGTTATAGGTTACTAGAATTTTATTATAAAATTGATTGAAATTGTTTGGTGTGTTTGAATGAGTGTAATGAATGATGAATTATTTCTATTTACGCATAATTATTTCATAACATGCTTGAACAGAAAACCATGCATTTAGATTTTTTTATTTATTTATGTATTTGTAACACCTCGACTCCCAATCAGACCTCCCGTCACGCGTAACCTCACATGTGGATCCTCACCTGTTGAGAATCGGAATGCCACTTAAAATTTCTTTCTGTCCATAATCTTTTTCTTCAATTTCAAATTCAATCAGATAGTTCTAAACAAATGTCTGGAAACATTTTTTTTTCAAACCGTAAGCACCATTTCCAAAAATTTCCTTTTTTTTGCCCTAACATAAAATATTAAAAAAAATTTCAAATCTAAACCCATATTTTTATTATTTTTTTATTTATTTTTTTTGCACACCTCTAGCACTGTCACGCCCATACAAGTAGACTATAACGTAATTTATTTATTTGTTTTTCAATCGATCAATATTTATTTATTTTTTTCAATCTCAAACAAAGCTTCGATTATAAGTCATTAGGAATTCCATCAATTGGTATTTTGATCAACCACTTTCTACTTTTATTTTTCAAATCAATCTTTAATCTTAATCTACCAATATTTGATGTTTTTTTCCACCATAGTCTATGCATAGATTAATCCATTAATATCTAATTTTAATTCATTTAATATATTATTTTTTTCTAAAACATTATAAATTCTAAAATCTATATTCCATCATTTTATTTTATTTTATTTATTTTCTTTTCTTTCTTTCTTTTTTTGTTATTTTATTTTAAATTCTCATTTTTCTACAAAAATAATATCTTATTTTATATTGATTTACAACGTAGCGTGCTCACAAAATTCAGGGGTATTACAATCTTACCCCCTTAAATAAAATTTTGTCTTCGAAATTTGAATAAAGTTGACTCCTGTTGTCAATCGATCTGTATTTTCCACTAGCCCATTACACTTGCACTACACTACTCTGACCTTACACATAGGATACTTCCATCTTCAGCCAGATCCTATCCATCAGCTTCATCTTCGTGCAATGATAACAGATAACAGTTTGTTGTTTCTTTTGAAAACATTCCCTAAGAATCAAATAAATTTTCTTCAAGTCTTTCAGGCAATTGAGTAGTTCCATCATGGCCACCACCCTTTAGCTTGAGGCATCACGACTTCAATTGTCATTAGTGATTTTGGAATAATGTATGTCCTATTTTCCATGGAAAGATTGTGAACATAGCCTTCTTTCTGAATTAATACTAAGAAGGACAACAAATTCACAAACTCTGGCATGATTTAATATTGGAACTATGATATTCTAACCTAGGTATCATGGCCTCCTACCCACCTATACCCTTTTGTTTTATCGTGCTACTATGACTCTAGGTGCATTGTCTCTAAGTTCTCGCTTTGTCCTAGTTGTCTAGGGATTTATGCTTCTAAGTCGGCAACATTTCATTTATTTTTGGGTACAGGAGTTTGGGTTATGATACTCAAAATACATATATAACAAACAATCACCCAACAAACAAGCAAACAAAGCACACAATCATAATGCAACCCCAAGCTTCCATCTATGCCTCCAGGTCCATGTGCGCCATCCCACACTCGCCCTTCCACACAAACTTCCACCCAAAATTACATTACACCCAAAAATTGGCACAAGTGTATCAATATCCATGACTGCAGATGTCCTGCCATTTTTAACCGAGATCTTAGCTAAAAATAGCGTGACAATGCACCCACAGACATGTTTTAAGGCTGACGCAAGACCCGTCATACTGTACCACCCCATCCCAGTACAATACAGTGCGTACAAGTTCAACCAAAGAAATCGATCACTCATCAAACATGGTCCATCATTCTCCGAATCTAAGATTTCTCCATACCCCCAAATGCCTATGCACCCCATCCTACATAGAGGCCAGAGATACAGGATCCTCCTAGACTCGAGTCCTGACCAAACAAGTGTGCATTCAAACATGTTATCAGTCTCTAACCTATGCCCTAAAATCTTTTAATTTTATTTATGATCCACTGTGCTTTCTAGACAACACTCGGTCTCTACCTAGACCTATGGTCATGGTATTCAACTCAATTGCATCTCTTGTGATGCCATAGTTCCCAAATCGGACTTGTTTCCAAGCAAGGATCAACCTTCAGGGACATATTCCCGAAGTTGGGATCAAACCATCGAGGACAACTCACCTTCTAAGAATGGCATCAACCCTCAAGAACACCTCTATAACGTCTACCCATTGGGGCACTTTTTCCGAAGAAGGCACAAACCATATGTGGACCTCTATAAAGATAGACCATCAGGGGCACTCCTTCCAAGAAGGGCCCTCAACCTTCAAGGATACCTTCCTCAAGAAGAGATCAACTCTCGGGGACACCCCTCAGTATTCAAGTCACAACTGTAACCAGTGACTCAGGTACTCTGACATCACCTCAATCTTACCTAGACCTCTAGCCACCTAATATTAATCTTAATCCAGTTTTAAACAATTTTTCTTCATGATACCATCGATCCCAAGTCTTAAACCTTTCCTGAGTAGCGATCAACCCTGTAGGACCTTCCATCAGAACAAAGGTTAACCATCAAGGACATTCTCCGGCCACAGAACATCACACCTTACAGGACTATCAGGGACAACCACCAGTACTCGGTTTCCCCAACTCAAGTAAGATGGTATCACTTACTCTCCCCCAGACTTCTACCCATTGTACTACTTTTCAAAATCATGTTTGGAAAAGTTCATTTTTTGGTGAAAGTCAAATTCGATTAAATCCAAGTTCAGTAAAAATAAAAATTCAATAAAATCTTTGTTTCAGTGAAAATCAATTCTGATTAACTCAAGTCTAGCCCAGTTTATCATAGTACTGAGCTCTGATACCATATTTTTAACACCCCGACTCCCAATCAAACTTCCCATCATGTGTAACCTCAAGTGTGGATCATCGCCTGTTGAGAATCGGAATGCCACTTAAAATTTATTTTTGTACATAATCTTTTTCTTCAGTTTCAAATTCAATCAGATAGTTCTAAACAAATGTATGGAAACATATTTTTTAATAGAAAATTTTAAAATGATTTCGCTGCATAATTTTGTAATTTATGATTTAAAATTTTTTATTTTCTGGTAAATATAATAAAAAGTTATTTTGATCCTTTCTTTTTGTGTAGTGCTTTAAGATATTTCTCTGAGAAATAACTATCTAGAATTTGAATTTGAAAGAAAAAGATATTGAAAGAAAATTTTCAGTAGCGTTCTAATTCTCAACCGGCGACGAACCATACCACGTAACGGGAAGTCCAATTAAGAGTCGAGGTGTTACAATTCCCATGTTCCTTATGCTTTCACACACTTCACATCAGGGAATTTTTTAAAGGGTAAGCACAACTCAGCTTCATCCAATATATAAACAAAGAAGAAAGTGGGGAGCATGTAGGGTTTGGTGGAGAGGGTCATGGTGGCCCTCATTAGGTGCATGGTGGTGCTCAACAACTCATGAGCTCATGCATACTAAGTTGAAAATGGATTTGTGGTGATAGTTGAAAGTTATTGTTCATTGATTACTTGTGTTTGACCCATAATTGTGAGTACATGGATGGGTTTAAGGTCGTGATCTTGACATGGTTGAGAAGTTCCAATCCCTTCTAGACATTGATGTATGAGAAGTCTCACATTAATTCCTAGAATGATGGCAAGGAGGGTTCAAACATGGCTACATGACCACGCTCGTGCTGAATGTTTTTGGGTAGTGCATTGCATCATTTTCCTTTTTTATTCCTCTTGACATCTTGAGCATTTTGACACAAAGTTCATTGTTGAATTTAATTTTTTTGGCCTTGAAATAATATTTTAAGATTTATTGATTCATGTGTTAGTAAGGTTAACTTTACCTATTTTGATCATGGTTAGTCTCAATTGATGGCCAACTTTTAGGTTAATTACGGTAAATCTACAACTAAATAATGATTAAAATTTTGAGATATTATAATACTACCCTCTGAAAGATAAATTTCATCCTCAAAGTTCATAAAGAAATACTTGTATTCCACGTGATGCTTGTCAAGTTTATGTCTTGAACAACTTTAGATATTTGGTGCAAGTTTTACTTTGGATTTCCTAGTTTTTCTTCTTCACTTTGTGGTGCCTCCATAGGACCTTCACCACTGGTATATCCTTGTTTTTCTAACTGTGGATCTTACAATCTAGATTTTTAATTACTACCTCCTCATAAGTGGTGTCGCTTTGTAGTTGTATATCGCCATTGGGAATGATGTGTGAAGGATCCTGTGACACTTCATTAGCATGGAAACATGAAACACATCTTAATTACCAAAATGTTCATTGAGAGCTATAGTCAACAGGCATTATCACCCTTGCATTGAGTTATTCCAAAAGGCCCAATGAATCATGGAGCTAGCTAGCCTTTGACATCAAATCTCTTAATGTTTTTCATTGGACAAACACAAAAAAAGAAGTTATCATTTTCTTAGAACTCCAGAGGTCAACACCTGAGGTTTGCATAGTTCTTTTTGTTTGTCTTAGGTAGTCTTTAAGCATTTTTAGATTAGTTTGAGTTTTTCATTCATTTCTTTGATCATGTTGGGTCTTACAATACCTAATCTTTGAGGTCAGCCCGACACCTCAAATGGCACAAATTGTATGTTGGCTTGATTGTTGTTGTTGTATGTAAACTCGGCTAAGTATAAGTGTTTGCTCAAGTTTCCTTTGATGTCCAGTGCAATGCTTAGAGCATGTCCTCTAAGATCTTTATTACTCTCTTATACAAACCATCTGTTTGTGGGTGAAAAGTTATACTCATGGTGAGTTTGGTACCCAACTCTCTTTATAAGCTTTACCAAAATTGTGAGGTGAAACACATATCTCGATCTAGCACTATGGATTTCAAGATGTCATACAACCTGACTATCTATTTTATGTATAATTCCCTTAACTTGTGAATCGGGTCAACGACTTGTACCAACAAAAAATGAGCCACTTTAGTTAGCCTTTCTACAATCACCCATGTCGTGTCTTTGCCTTTCATGTTCCTAAAGAGTCTTATCACAAAATTCATGGTGATGTTTTCTTATTTATTTTCTAGCACTTTTAGGGTTTGTAGTAAACTGAATGGTTTACAATGTCTAACTTGTTGAAATGTTAGGCATCTTAACACATGCTTATGCAAATCTTGTTTCATTATGTTCCACCAATATGATCTCCTAAGATTTGGTACATCTTGTCTCCTTCTAGGTGTAGAGAATATTTAGGTGTAGGGAATATTTGGTTTGATGGGCTCCACTAAGGATGGTTCATCTCAACTATTCATCCTAGAGTACTCAGATTTGTACATTAAGTCTTATTAGCCCATTGACATCAACCTTAAAATATGGGCTTTTACCCATTTGTATACCAGCTTTAATCCCATTATCCATATATCTCACCCTTGGGCTTCAAGTATCTATCATGGTGGTTCTAACTTGAAAATGATGGTTGATACGAATACTTATTGCTCCTTAGTTTGTGCATTGTTGTTGTTCTCGAGATAGGTTTTTTAACATAGCGCATTGCCTACCACGTTAGCCTTACTAGCTTGGTAAAGTAATTAAAAATGATAATCCTTAAGAACTCTATCCATTGCATCTGTCATAGATTTAGGTCCTTCTATGTGAAAATATATTTGAGGCTCTTGTGCTCAAAATATAATTTAAACTTTTTCCCATGCAAATAGTGTCGTCATATCTTCAATGCAAAGACTATGGCTCCTAGCTCGAGGTTATGTGAGGGGTAATTTTTCTCATGCGGCTTTAACTGCCTAGATGCATAAGTTACCATTTTCCCCTTCTGCATGAGTACGAAACCCAATCTATTGTGAGAGGCATCAACATACAAGACATACCATATCCCATAGGTGGGATAAGAGAGATTAAGTGTTAACTTAAACCTTCCATTCAATTCTTGAAAAGATTACTCGCAGTTGGCATCTAGTTGAACTCACACCCTTCTGTGCCAAATTAGTCATAGGTTCACCCAGTTGGAGAAATTCTTAATGAAGCATCTGTAGTATCCCACAAATCTGAGGAAACTTCTAATTTTAGTCACCCTTTTAGGCTACTTCCAATTAGTGATTGCTTCAATCTTAGATGGATCCACTACGATGCGTTTTTTTGCAAATGACCTATCCTAAGAATTTAATTGATTTCATTTAAAACTTGCATTTTTTGTACTTGGTGTGCAACTCATGAGTCTATAACGTCTCCATTACTATGTTTATAGTGTTGCTCATACCCCTTATAGGTCTTGGAGTAAACCATATGTCATGAACAAATACATCGACAAACTTATCTTGATACGGTATTGAACATTTTGTTCATAAAATCTATGAATATCATTAGGATATTATAATAAACTCAAAGTGCCTATATCTAGTTCGAAATGTCAAATTTGGGATACTAGCTTCCCAATCTGCAATTGATGGTGTTGGACCATAAGTTGATCTTTGAAAAATAGGTGGCCCTTTTTGACTAACTAAAAAGGTCATTTATTCTAGGTAACAGATACATGTTCTTTATAGTGACATAATTTAGCTTTCAGTAATCCACATAGAAACATCACGAGTTGTCTTTTTCTTTATGAAGAGCACTGAGTCTCCCTAGGGTGACTCGCTTGGTCTTATGAACCAATTTTCCTTTAGTTTATCTAGTTAAGTCTTTAGCCCAATTAGTTTTATAGTTGTCATTCGGTGTGAAGAGATGGCTACCTAGTTTGTGTGGGGTAGAAATTCATTTTGGAATTTGACCCCCCTTACTAGTAAAATTCTTGGTCTTATGAACCATTAGAGAATATGTTTGTCAATTCCTTCACTTTTGGCCTGAACATGTCTTAATAGAGTTGTCATCATGTTTTTAGTGTTTAAGTATCGATCCTCATGCATTATCACTAGACCAACGATAAGTAGTCTCAGTGTGATTCTATATTTTGGGTCATCTATAATTTGGCATCAAGATGAGTGAGCTCACCCATTCCTAAGATTACATTATACTCGTGAAACGACATGACACAGAATGTGGAGTTATTGTGTTTCAATCCATCCTTAGCTCACATTGGCATATATACTTTGATACTATTTTGGCTTCAATCAGTAGGTAAGTGGCTAGTAACATTCGTCAAGGTCCTCTGGCTTATGCCATGTCTAAGTCTTTTTTTGTAATACTTGAGAAATTTAGGAAATTTCTAAAATAAATAATTAATCATGCAAATATTAAAATAAATTTTACAAGTACATAAACAATAAAAATAAAAAATCATGCTTCAAAAATCTTGACAACATGAAACCAAGAATTTGAGCTTAGAGACTCTAAAAATAAAAATAAACACTATATGGACAAAAATGACCTATCAGCTCAATTGGTTAAAACAATGTACTAATAATAGGGAGGTTTCAATTTCAAGCCTCAATAGATTAATAATAATCTTGAATAAAAATACAAATTAATAAAGTGTATATCGAATTATTTATTAAATAATGTACATTATATTGGATCAAGACAAATAATATAATTTTAATGGTAATATTATGGAATTAATTTATATCATAGCCCATGGTATCCTTTATTAAAAATTTGGTGCCAAATACAAAATTTGAACTTTTAATTTGTATTTTGAAATTCAAATTCAAATTTTATACCATTTACTTTAACATTAATTAATTAGTAAATAACAAAAAATTTCTCAATATGGGACATCCCATAAGGAAAAGATTTGCAATTTAAATCTTCTTTCAAAGGTAGAGAATAAAGAAAATAAATGAGAATGTTCAGTATTGAAATTGTTTCCTAAGGAAAAATATGAAATAAGAAACTTGAATATTATGGAATGTCATGAGATAAGGAAATATTGTAATGTTCTCCTATCTTTGACTAAATCTTGGCCACCCTTATGAGCATCTGAAACATCTTGTTATTCAATGGCTAAGATTATGTCTAAATTATTATCCTGATGGTCCTAAAAAGAGAGAACAAAAACAAAAAACAAAAACAAAAACAAAAAAAAAAAAAAACAAAGTTATTCACGAGGAAAAAATCATTTATTTTGTATCAAACACACAAGTCTCTCTTTTCTTCTCTCTCGTGGATGTCCAACATCTTTAACCATTTTCGATTTTCATATTTTCATTCCTATGCGTTAGAACAATCAAGGTGAGAAGACAACCAAGGGAGCAAAAAGAAATGAACACTACGTAAGGTTTTCTCATCATGAAAAACACAATTTCATGCATTCTTCTCTTCTTCTCCTCGTCAAACTGCTACCATAGGCCACTTAAGACACCATGTGTTAGCTATCATTAGAACTTTTTTCAATACCTCTTCAATCCTTGAGAATACTTTAAAGATCAGCCAAAAACCTATGAAAAGAAACCATCTTCACAACCCCTTAAACATTGTTGTTTTCCCATTTTACCTTGTAGTTTTTGCCTAAAAAGGAGACCACACATGGAAGTCACAATGACTATCCAAAACTTTTTATTTTCCTATTAACTCTCTAAATGACCCTTAAATAATCACCAAAAACTTATTTAAGTACTCCTTCCAAAGGCCATGCAAAAACACTTCAAGACAACATTGAAATATTATGTCAAACCTATGTTATATACATCTTTTTGCCATGTTGTCTACTTGGTGTTTTAAGTCCTCATTTTAATATATTTTAGTCTTGATATTGCAACATCAAAAAGTGTGAAAATAGTAGGGAAAGGAGGGGTAGAAGTCACTCAAGGAAGAAGAAGGGCTTGCAAAAAAGGTATAATTTCTTAACATCCTAGTTTAGAGTATCATTTTTTGCACACACACATGACCACAATAAGAGAGTAAGGTCAAGTGTGATTTCCAATGCAAAACCACCATCATTTGATGTGTTTCAAACTAGGTAGTGGCAGCCCAACACCTTACCCACCAACCCATCAGGTATGTGGGTAAAAAATACTTTAAAGAGGGTATTTAAGACATTTTATGTGTATATCATATTGTTCGAATGTGTGTAGCCATATATCGAGGTATTATGACCTAAGAACAAAGTCGAAATGTGTCTCAAAGAGGACACAAGACCTAGAGAACAAACCCCCAACACACACACATACATGTTATAGGTAAAACATCTAAATTAAGGTATTTGGGGGGCATTTTAGTGCATATAAGAATGACTACAAGGGTGCATCCATGTAGCAGTAGGTTACACACTTAGAATTAAGAAAATATGATGAGAGGTGCAGGAAAATAAGGGGATAAATACATAGTTGAATGACCCTTAATAAAGCCACAAAAATGCTTAAATGGGGTTTTCATGAACCTTAGCGTTAAAAAGAATAGGGCTGAAAGTTATAGCCCCTGTACTCAAGCTAAGACATTTGATAACCACTAGGGTATGGTTTAGAATCAAAAGTGATTGAAACTGGAAAACTTAGCCTTTAGCCTTGTAGGATACCAATTGGATACAAAAAAGCATCAAAAAAGGCACTTCTTAGTATACCTTTTAAGAACAATTAAGTACAACCTTAAAAGTAATAAGAAACACTTAAATGGACTTAAAAATATCTTGAAAAATGTAACTCAAGGATTAAAGGGGGCCTTAAGTGATTAACCGGAAACCTTAGCCCTTAGCTTTGTAGGATACCAATTGGGTACAAAAAAAAACCCTAGAAAAGGCACTTCTTTGTATACCTTTTAGGAATAATTAAGTACGACCATGTAAGTAATAAGAAACACTTAAAATGGACTCAAAAACATCTTGAAAATTTAACTCAAGGATTAAAGTGGGCCCTAAGTAATTAACCACATGAAATGACAAATCAGGCCGATCTAAATATGGAATAGCCAATGTTTTAGTACAATGGGTGCATGAAAACCATGGATAAGTAGTAGAACCTTTAAACTTATATGGAATGGGTCACGAGAAGTTAGAATTAATGACTCTTCAAGAATGGAATCGAATTAGTCAAGTTTAACTCAAAACCTTAACTAGGTACAATCAGTTCGGTAAGAACATTGATCGGGTCATTGTATCATACCCCTTAATTGCAAATAATAAAGGGTTGAATAAGACTTAAAAATCCTACAATATGGAATAAAACACTAAACCAACTATTTCAACATGTTAGGTTAAGAACATTAGAACCTGTAATACGAATCTCAAAGAGGAGCCGAGAATTGATATTATTTTAATTAAGATAATTAATGTACTTAATTGTTTATTAAATTAAATTAAATTATTCTGATCATGCTAGTGTATTAATTTCTTCAGGAATATTTGTATGCAAGTGTAAAATTTAGAAGCATGTTAGGACATTACAAATTTCAGCTAAATTTCTATGCATTTAATTAAGCAGATATCCTATGCATGATGATCAAGCTCTAGTTATCAAATGTCTTATTGCGTGTATTCTTGCATGAGGAATGTTTATTTTGATTTTACTGTGACCTCCATTAAATAATGATGATTAAGAAATTAACCACGTATCAACACGGCATATCTATATTTGATTGTTGTGGATATTGTCCCTAAGGGAGTAGGTTCAGCATGACATATTTGTATTTGATCACCATTGATAAATATTGAATTGAGATAGGTTGTGTTTAGGGACATGGACTAATATTGTATCACTCCCGTCTGTGACCTCTACATAGTTTTGTTTATGGTTTACTCACAAGTCGACCTCTACTTAAGAAGTGTCCCTGCTAGTTTATGCCTTTATGAAAATATCTCTTTAAAGGCTGATGCTCACTTTCAAAGATGTTTGTGGAAAAATACCAAAAATAGTCCTGTCGGTCTTAATTTTAATCATAAACAAACAACCATTTTAAACACATAATGTACGAAAATGTTTACGTATCATTGTTTTAATTATTATAATGTTTAAGATGTGTTAGGCTCAATATATTAGGCATCTTTAAGCTCAATGCCTTCCATTTTATTTTTTAGATGAATATTGGTCAGTGAAGGCTCAATCAACATCTTTCAATGGTGCAATTGTAAGTAGCCTTGCTTATGAGATTACTAACAGGCCATGTTTAAAGTTGGTCATTAGGTCATATGTTTAGTGTATAGCTCTGGTGCGTTTGGGCTACCGAAGGTCAAGGTGTTACAAAGATGGTATCAAAGTTTAGTTAGTAGATAAATTGAGTAAGGCCTTAAAGCATAGACCATAGGCTTTAGGTTCGATGGAGGAACTTTTTTTAAGTGAAGTTATCAAGTCCTTATGTCTTAGAGAATACCTTAAGAAGAAACCTGGGTCTAGCCAAGGATCGCATAGTTGATCATGAAAATAGAAAACTTTAGGACATTGGTTAAAAACAGAAATGTGATGGAAATGAAACACTTGATTGGTTAGGACACGTGATTAGGATGATATAGTATCTCTAGTTTCTACATGTAATGAGATGAGTTAGGATTTGGGATATGGAGATTAACGGGTCATATCTGGTGAATGAGTGATGACTTTGGAAGATCTTGCTACCCTATCCTTAGCTGGTGCGGAATGGTTGGGTAAAGTGGGCCTTAAGATGCCTTAGTCATCAAGATCTTTGCAAAATTGTTTGGGTACAGTGAAATCCTTGAGTTGAAGCCTATGTCATCGAGTACGAGTGATGCAACCCACTTGAACTTGGAGGCACAAGTGGAAGCTTAGGAGTTTCCCTATGCTGGCATGAAACTACTTGATTGCTTGAATGGTTGTTATGTGCGTATTGTGATTTTTATTTGTTGAAACTACATGATTATTTGCTCTAAACCCAAATCATGTACCCAACAACATCAAAGGACTTAGAAACTCCTCACTGAGAAATCAGAAAAATGAACATAGGTCACTTAAACAATCAAGAACTAAAGACATAATAACATGAATGATGGACAAATAGATAGACATGTATAATATAGATACATAAGGCAATTACGATAGGAGCACGTAGACATGTATAATACAGAAGAATTTTCTTCTATTATACATAAAAATGTATAATATAGATAGACATGTATAATACAGAAGAATTTTTGTATGCATGTAGTAAGAATAACTATTATCAAAAGTTGGAAAAGCATTTTATATCCCAATCTTGATAAAATAATTGTGTGTGTACCCTGAAATGCTTAGAAATGAATAATGAGATTGTAATTTTCCATTTATATTGAGGATTTTTCTTGATAGTTTTTTATTAAATTAATGAATACTAACTTTTGGCTTGTGCATAGTGACAAGAACAAGAAGGAATACAGTGAGGGTAAAGAACGGTAACAAGTTTTGTCAATAGGATTAGAGGGCACTTGTGGCTGTTGCAACAGCTCTAGTGGGAGATGTCTTATCATCAAATATGATGATAGAGATCATCTATCAGGTAGAAGAGCAAGTCATGAGGGCTTTACCTCAAGTGCAAATTCTGCCTCCCATTTGGTTGCAGCCCTAGCCTTAGGCTTAGCAAGCAATGCTTTTTCCACTTTTGAGCATGATTTAGGCTATCTGTGCATTGGTTTTGTTCAATCTTGGGCTTGTTTTGTTTATCTTTCAAGGCTCTACAAGTTCATGTTAGTTTGGGGCCTTGTTTCTCAGTTATTTAGGTCAAACTAATATATTTCATCTCTTAAATCAGACATGACAATAGGTATGATCGCATGTAAACATCCAAACTTTACATACGTGGTTCTCTTTCCTTAAGTCATCATTTTCCACCATTCTTATAGTATTTTGAAGGTGGTTTTGGAAACTTTTTAAAGGTGTATGGATCATGGTTGACAAGGTAGAAATCAATTTTAAAAAGTAGCCCAAAAAGGAGACAAGTTATAATGTCTTAGTGCATGGATTTTGAGTAACTCACTTACATTCGAGGGATTGTTCTTGGTCTGTTCATCATGGGTTCATGTTGTTCTTGCAACGTTGTGGTTATCGGAAAGGCCATTTTCTATTAGTGTTTAATCTCTCATGTCATATGGTCCATGTTTCCCACATACATCACCCAAAATATGCGGAACACAAGTAGATTATCATGGTTTCAAGAGGGGGGAGGGTATGTGTGTGTTTGTGATTTCTTGCACATGCATATGGTATTGAAACAAGTACACACTTCATGAAAGGAAAATTTTCCAAAGAGTGAGCACAAATCATCCTCACCCAATTTATAGACGAAGAGGAGAGTGTAGGGCATGGTGGCTCTCTCAAGTTTATAATAATGGTGCTCAGTTACTTGTAAGCTCATGCTTACTTGCTTGGAAAAGTTAAAAAGGCATTTATGGTGGTGGTTAAAAGTTATTGTTCATTGGCACTTGTGATTGTGGTGGAGTGATTGTGTTTAACCCATGATTTTGAGCACATGGATGGGTTTAAGCACATTTAGCATGGTTGAGAAGTTCTAAGTACCTTGTACATGTTGATGTATGAGAAGGCTTGTGCCAATGCTTAGTATGATGGCAAGGAGGGTGCCAACATGGCCACATAATTGGGCAATGCAACAAGTTGCATTATTTTCTTCTATTTTATTCTTCTCATCGTCCTGAGCATTTCAATAGAAAACTCATTGCTGAACTTAGTATCAAAATAAACTTTCAAAGTTCCTGGTTGCATGTTAATAAGGTTAATTTGACATATATGGTTGGACTTGGTTAACCACGGTTGATTCCCAATTAATTAGGGTAGTTTTGCAACTAAAAAAGAGTTAAAATTTTTGGATATTATAGGCATGCTGAAATTGGGTAACAAAATTCATGTTCTTGAGAGTGGTTAGAGCAAAAAGATGATATCTTATGAGGTATACATTACAACCAAACGCTGATAAAATGAACTAGAATCTTTGTAAGACTTATTGGTGAAAAGGGATGAAGAAAGATATAACCAAACATGTCTCTAGGTGTCTGACATGTTAACAAGTTAAAGTTGAACAAAGGAAACCCACAAGACTACTTCAACCCCTTCCTATACAAAAATGAAAATGGGATAACATCGCTATGGACTTTGCTAACGAGCTTCTTGTAATACTTGAGATTTTGTTGGATAATAAAATAATTAATTTAAATAAAATAAACTTTGAGAAAATCACGGAAATAATGTTTTAACAGATGTACAATTCGATGTATAAAGGGGTAGGTAAACCAAAACAAAATACAAAAATTACACTGAACAACGTTCTAGTTACATCAGTAATGAAATTCACTACCGTGGTCATGCCTGGTTGCCTAGAAAAACTAACAAAGACATTGTGTTTTGGTTACTACGCTCATGCAATTCTACTATTGCAGTAATATTCAAAAACTTTCGCAAAAAAATTATGTAAACTTTTCAAAATGACTGTGTAAAGTTTTTAAACATGTGGATTGTTGCTAAAACCATCACTTACTGATATTTGTGCATAGGAAACAAATAAAATAAAAAGGGGAAGAGTTTAGGAAAGATAACACCAAACTTCCTAAACCCAACCCCATTGAACTTTATATAAACCTACCATGAGCAATCCATTCTCATCACTCAAGTAAGCATGAGTTCTCTTCTCTTTTTGCTCTCCTAGTAGTTTTCTTGGCACTCTTTCATTCTCTAGCTGTCCTATGTAGCAACCATAGTATTAGGAAGAAGGAAAACCCAAAATACCACATAGCAGTGGCAAGAACTGACTTCTGGATGTTCTTTTAGAGCAACCATAGGATTTAACAAATCAACGAAGGTATAATGACCCTATCTAAGTCTCAATACATAATTAATGGTTTAGAGTTTGAAGTATTAGTATGCCAAGTTCATAGAAGAATAAGGGATGGGAGAAACATGCACAAAAGTCCACTTTTCGTACTAATGACCGCAATACTGATCATGGTTACCACAGTAATGCCTTTGTTTTCCTCTGTTTTTGGACCTTTCCTCTGATTACCATGATAGTGTAATGTAAACTTGACACTGTCCTTTGTTACCACTGTAGCTTACCTCGGTAATAACACTACAGTCCTACAACACCCACTTGTTACCGTAGAATGTATTATAGTGGTAGCCTACCTCAGTAGTACTTCTGCACTCCTCGTTTTCACTTGTGTGTTCTTATTACTACAGTAATCCTTCCCTCTACAATGGTACATAGAAGCAGGGACATATTTAGGCTCATCTAGAGGATATCCTTGCACATTACATGCCATATAGGATTAGGAATCATTAAAATATTGTTTAAAAGGATTAGAAACACATGAATCACTAAGAATAATGCATTTAGTCCTAATCTTGAAGGTTAAAGGTTCAAAGAAGTTAGGATAAGACCATAAGGACTAGGAAGGAATTATGGGTCAAAGGTGGAGATGATTTCTAAGTTTTAAATTATTATCTTGATTCAAATAATGTATGCACATATGTTTGTAGTCTAGGACCATGGTTTGTATGGAACATACATGTTATGCCTTGAATAAGCATGCTTAGAGTTATATAAATGATGATGCATGTTTTCAATGATATGTGTGATAACATGATCTACGCTATATGAAATACCATGCCTATAATGTAATGTTCACCATGCTCACTTGTTATTTTCTTACTTTATATCTGATTCAATATGCTATGGTATTTTTTGCCATTAAAGAAAGATTAGTAAAGATGATAATCGTGTATCGGCACGGTGATGGATTTCATCGTGAGTGTTCCAACTTGGACCCGTTTTGCCGGTTATTGATTTTCTTGATTGGGAACTGGGTGTTTGGATTGACCCCACTTCCTCAATTGGTGAACTAGTCGTTTGGATTGACCCCACTTCACAGATGAAGCGTTTCAGCATTTGAATTGACCTCTCTCCCTATTTTTTGAACAATGAAGTAGATTTCTTTTGGTCTTAACGTCAACTATTACACAACTAATTATTTGAATCACCTAATCAATGAAAGTGTTTGACATGTATGTTTTATTTTATTGAAATAATGGTTTAAATATTTGAAATGATTCATTGGGCTCTTTGAGCTCACCCCTTTATAATACCCCAAAAGTCGACAAGCCCTTCTAAGAAACAGTGAATTAAATTAACACAAAACTGAATAATTAAATAAATAAAAATTATCAATTAATTCATAATCAAACATCAAAAGACTTACTAGACTTGAGATGATGCACAAAAAGGGTAATATAAAATTGAGGAACCATGGAGGTAACAATGGAAAATACGAACAATCGATTGTACAATATAATGTTATGGTTACCACAATACTGAATCACACTATAGCTATAATGCATGAAATCCCACTGAAATGAACAAGTATAACTCCATTTTGGTTACCACGGTAATGAATCACACTACCGTGGTAATATGTGAAATATAAGTGGATTATGGGGAACCTTAATCGCATTTGTCCAATCCAAAGGCAATGTCACCCTTCCGCGAAGTAGCATCAACTGCTCTTCGTCAACCCTCCTCTAGTCCTCATTCTCTCTTAACCAACTTTTTCCCATTCTTTCCTCTCCCAAACAATTCCACAAGGCAAAAACAAGAAGAGCAACACAAATAAATTGGGATTCCAAGCCATAATCTTATACTAAGATATTCTATCAAGTAATGCATGACCCTCAACTCAAAATCCATGTTGTTTTCATCCTCTTTCACATCTCTTGGACTCATGATTCATTCCTTCCATCAAATAGAACTATAGAAAGACTTGAAGAGTTCTTTGAAGCATATCATACATTATAAACAAGGGATTCGGTGAATAAAAGCAAGGTATAAGGATTTTATTCACTTTAATGCATAGATTATGTGCTAAAACTTAAGGCATTAGGGTTGCATGAGATGGGAGAAATGTGCACAAAAGGCTATTTTTCATGTTGGTTCACGATACTATCCCACGTTACCATGGTGCTATGTTGATACTATCCCACGTTACCATAGTGTCGTGTTGATACTATCCCATGTTACCACAGTGTTGTGTCTTCTCTGCTTCGATTTTGGTTTATTGCACTCTGGTTAGCATGGTAATGACATCACACTACCGCGGTACTATGTCCCTGTCTAGTCTAGTTACTGTGGTACCCTACCAAGACACTACAACTTTTCTACTTCATTTCACTCTAGTTACCATGGTAATGATTTGCACGCCATGGTGATGCATTAGTTTTTTTTTCCTTGCTCCTTACCTATTCATTCTGGTTACGACGGTACTCCTCTTTTCTACCACAGTACACAGAAGCAAATCAACACTTTGACCTTCCTAAAATGCTAATTTGCACATGACATACTATGTTGGAGTAAGAGCTATTAGATTATGGTTTTCAAATGTTAGACGTACTTCGATTTCTAAGAGTAATGGTCTTCATTTTTAAAAGTAGAAAATTCAAGAAAAATAAGACAACAATAGAGGGGTCTAAGGAAGTCAATAGACAGGTGGAAATGACTACCCTACTCCCTAGTATTATCTAAGTTTTAAATGTATAATATGATGCTTGTTTACACTGATCAAACACTTAGGAGCATGCTAGGGTGTAATTCTTTAATGGTCGTGATTGATTAAGTTTATGTATGTGTATTATATTGAACACTATGTTGTACGACTGTAAGTGTGAGGAATATTTGTTTTTAATATATGTATTCTACTCTATATATCAAATAGCATGTATTATAATCTTGTGCTCGATAATTACATGTTTTCATAGTATTTCATACAATAATATTCTTGAATTTGTGAGATGATGAGCATGCTAAAACATGATGTTACGAAATGTTTAAAATAATTTGAATTAAGAACGAAACCACCTATTGGCATAGCAGTCCACGAGGGATCACTGTGGGTGTTCTCTGGATAAGGAATGATGGGTGTGTCCCTAGTTCCTGACTATGGAACAACGGGTGTGTCCCTTGTTCTCGAATGTTGGGTGATGGGCATCTCTATATCCCTTGAAAATTGGCATAAGATTTGCTACTTATCTTTAGATGTGGATATGTGGAGAGAACACCAAGGTTAGTCCTTTTGGTCTGAATGTCAACTGATAAATAATTGAACTATTTAAATCACCTAATGTTCTGATAAGTGTTTACGTGTCTTGTGTTTTAACTTGGATAATGTTATTGATGTATTGTGTAACACTTTCCCTTTTCAGATGACTATTGAAGATGCTCATGTTGACGAGTATTGTTGATCCATTTATTAATAGTTGGGTGCCTCTCTGTCGAGGCCATTGTAAGAAGAAGAAACTAATTTATGTTTTAAGTTGGGCATACGACCCACTAAACTAGCTCATGTATTAATTTTAGCATTAGTTAAAAGTCGGCCATATGGCCAAATTTTTTGTTATTACTAATATGGATGTTAACTTAGACAAGTTTGCCTTATGGAAATCTTATCAATTGTTTATTAAGCAAGTTAGTTATTGAGATTACTACTCATATGTTTCATGCGACGTGACCTGGTGTGTCCAGGTGGTTAGTTACTTGTATTTGTGATAATAATATCCCGATTATCGACGTGATACGTGGATGATAATAAATGTCAAAGTGTGTACATTTCCATGAATGACTCAGATGTGATAATGTGAAGGGACCGAGAATCAAGGTGTTACACCTTTTCCAACATTTTAGGAATCTAAGGAACAGAGATTGTATTGATAATGAAAATTATTTTTAGAGTTTTCTTTTATGGTTTCATAGTTTTGTTTTAGTTGGGCATGTTGGCCCTAGTTTCTTTTTTGGTTAAAAGTTGTTTCATTGAATAATTTCAAAGGTCCTTGCAGCCATTGAATATTGAGATTGATTTTTAAATAATGATATTAATTTATTTTATCAAAAGGTTTCAACGTATTTTTTATGAAATCTTTATGAGTTCTTCTGATTAGGATGTCACATAGAGTTGGGACAAAGATAGAAAAAGAAAGAAAGGCAGAGATATAGTGATGCTTCGTCTCCTAGGTGGCCATGATGATATGATTGATATGTTTTTGCATGTGACATTAACGTGTCATATTGGTTCGAGGACATTGTGGTAATTGCACCCTTGGAACCGGAATACGGGTCACATGGGGAACACCTAGTAATTAAAAAGGAAAAGATATTTTATGGCTTATCATTAATCGTCTCATGAAGGTAGCTCATTTCTTAACAATCTGATCTACAAACCCAATTGGCAAAATGAGAAAACTATATATTAAAGACATTGCGAGGCTACATGGTGTATTGAAGATCGAGTGTAAATCAGGATTTAAGGTTCACATCCCAATTTCAGTAGAGGTTACAAAGAATATTGAGCAACAAGTTGACCATGAGTACGACATTTCATCCTCAAATAGATGGATTGTCATATAGGGTGATTCAGGTATTGAAGAATATATTAAGAGCATGTTTCCTTAATTTCAAGGGCAACTAAGCAGGTATTTCCGTCTAATCATGTTCGCCTACAACTACAATTATTTGACAAGTATTTAGATGACTCCTTATGAGGCTCTCTATGCCATACCATGTAGAACTCTATCATAATAGGTAGAGTTTTAGGATCATGTACATACTAAGCTAAACTTGGTTGAGTAGATGACCAACTAGGTCAAACTAGTTAAGAAGAGATTGGCTACAACTCAAAGTGGACAAAAGAGTTATGTTGACAAATAGAGAAGATCCCTTGAATTTTAGGAAGGTGATGTCATATTTCTATGGGTTAGTCTTCATAAAGGATACAAAAGTTTGGACATAAAGGAAAGTTGTCACTAAGATTCATCAAACCGTTTAAAGATCATTAGACAGTGTCGATGAATGCAAAACGAGTTTGATCTATAGAACTGAATGTCCTTGTTAGTTGCATAGCAGATTAATTATATTATACGTATTTTATGTATAATGTGCATTAATATAATAGAAAATGTAGTGTATTTACTTATATTTAGTATAATATGCATTTAG